>MU161719.1:0-33037 GCA_015888305.1 Antheraea pernyi
TTTATTGATTTCCTTGAAACCTGTCTTCTAAGCATAAATTCATTTCTGTACTCATATACAATGAGTTTTTTTTTTCAAACTGACTATGCTATTGACCTAGTAAGGTCTTAACAGCTTCACAGGACTAAAATATACAATGAGTCATATAGCATACGTAAGATTTATAAGTTTAGAAATAAGATATTTTATAATGTATTATAGAAGAGTAACTCTTTCCTCTGTGTTATTTGTAAAATTAACAATTAACAATTAAATCGGCAAGTGATATTTTTTTAATAAAAAGGTTGAGAAATCGATGTGTAATAAGAATGTAAATGTAATGTGACTGTACTTTTTAAATATTTGAGAAAAAATAGTTGCAGGTGTATAGGAAAAAGTAATAAAAAACATTTCAATCATTTTTAGAAATGCCTGTCAGTCTGTATGTCCGTTTGTTTTGACACGCTTTTTTTATTGTTCGATCTTCGATCAACAATAACTAGACAAAGGGTCGGCGCGAAAAATACGTCTCGGTAAATAACAGCTCACTTGAAATGTGTACCCTTATTTTGTTTAGTTTGAAACACAGCCAATGTAATGTAATGTTTCACATGCCGCAGTGTATTCAAAAGATGCAAAAAAAATACCCGAAAAAGCAATTTAACGGCCGGAGTATCTTACTTTCGCTAAATACATGTTGAATAAGTTATATTGTAAGCTTTAAACTAACAAATAATATCAAATTTTGAACAAAATTACCGATTTGAAACCTGTGATACAAATGTTTGGCCTCGCCACAAACACTTTCAAACACTCACAATAACAGGAAAACGTACTTTATTCATTACGTGTTAAGGTTGAATTCACACTAAATGTTGTTTATGTGTCTTTTCATTTGTGAGGGGAGTAATTTATTGCTTTGCTCGTTTTATCGTAAGTATTAGATAATATATAATAACTGTTTTAAAACTTTTTTTCTCCCTTTCTTAGTAAACAAATAGCTACACATAAGTATATATTTACGCGGATAGCTTTTAGCTTCGATTTTGTACATGACCCTTTGTCTAGTTATTGTTGATCGAAGGTCTACGCTATTGGCCTAGTAAGGCCTTAACAGCTTCACAATAAAAACTTTCCAAGAAAAGTATTAAAAAAATCCTCGAGTAACATTTAATCTTTGTTTCAATAAAAGCGGTTCCCTCTATCAAAACGTATGATAACTTTTATAACGATGCTACTTAAGCATCAGAAAATATAAATAAACGGAGTTCAACTTCATCCAAAAACCAGGGTATCTTATAATATAGGTAATGCGTAATTATGTAACATGTAACATGTTAAAATAAAGGACTGTGTTACAATGATATTATATGATTTCTATTATTGTCTATAGTCGTTAAATTATAAAGAATTTATGTGATATTTGAAATAAAATGATTATATGTAATAAATATCACTGCTCTTTATATATTACTTTATCTATTATTTAGAACATCATTTCGAGAAGCTGCATGTCGATGATATAAAAATAAGCACGTGTTTCTTTTTTCTTTTATAGTAGCACGGCAAAGTGACTGCACTGTGCCTGCACAGTACAATCCAAAAACAACAGCGACCACCGAGAGATACGCGTTACATTTCCTTCGACTGTCGTCGCTATCCTGCCGGCTTGCATAAATGTCTCTTCACGTTACGCTTGATGGACACCATGTTATAGGAAGGAGGGAACACACTGGCCGG
This sequence comes from Antheraea pernyi, assembly GCA_015888305.1. Taxonomy (NCBI): domain Eukaryota; kingdom Metazoa; phylum Arthropoda; class Insecta; order Lepidoptera; family Saturniidae; genus Antheraea; species Antheraea pernyi. Next base: position 1,720 of record MU161719.1, read on the forward strand.
GAGATTGCTCCACAGCTTCACGGTACGGCAAAAATAAGATGTAGCGAACTTTTTAGTTCATGCCCAGATAGGAGTGACCTTAAACTGTGGCTCCGAAGACCAGCGCGCGTGGTTTGGTTGTGAAAAGGAGAGGAAGGGGTTAATTTGAATAACTCTTCAGAACACTCGCCATGATACAGACGGTAGAACAGGCTCAGTGAAGCAATATCTCTGTGCAACTGAAGCGGCTCTATGAACTCTGTAATGTCTGCATCATTAACAATGCGGACAGCTCTTCTCTGCAACCTATCTAGGGCATCCAGTAGGTATTTAGCGGCGCCATCCCAGAGGTGCAAACAGTATTCCACGCAAGGCCGAACTTGTGCCTGTTTAGGCCCGATTAACTGTTGTTTTGAGTACCGCATCATATACCGAAAGTGAGATGTATCGATTCAGATGATCTTATTAATCACTGTTTTTACAATAGTCGTATAGACATAGTCGCGGGCACAGCTAGTATATATATAAGAATAACTGACTGAAAATTTTATCGTACATCGGGGTCATGTATATCAACATAGTACATTACATACATACAAAATTTGACAATTGGACTCTTCAAACCCACGAAAATTTAATATTCCCGTTATTTTCTGAACACACCTCGTATATTAATATTATAAATGCCAAAGTGAGTTTCATTATTACGCTTTCACGCGTTAATTACTCAACCGGTTATCATAAAAATTTGCACACAGGTTGTCAGGTGTATAGAAAAGGAGAGAGAGTACCACATTTTATGTAGAAAAAATAGAGTAGATAGTGTAAGTGGTGTCCAATAACATCATTGAGACACCCAAGCCAACCTCACCTACACGTGGTGCACCCTGCTGAATAACGAACGAGGCAATGGCGATAGCGGGGTGGTAGGGTTTTACAGCCCGACTGGGTCGCAACCACCATGTATATGGCAAAAAAGCCCGTCATAGTGATTTGCTTCTGCAGGCCGGCATGACAGCGGCGACCATCGATGGATAGTGTGTCACTCGGTGGTTGCCATTGTTTTTGGACTGTACTGTGCTTACCATCAGGTACAGAGCAGTCACTTTGCCGTGCAACTATAAAAAAAAAGATCAAATCTACATTAACGCGACAAAACCCGCAAGCAAAAGCAAGTATAAATATAAAATAAAGAGTCTAAAACAACCACTGAAATATATAGAAAATGTGTGTGAAGCCGCGGTAAATTACTAGTAAATTATAATTTAGATAAATATAATACAAATTATATTTTTATAAAATAAATTGACATGCATTTAATATTATTTATAGTCAATAATCTTGGATTGAGTCCGTAATAATAACGTGACAACTACACAATGACCGTGATAATTAACATGTCATCATGAACTCCAAAGCTCTCGGAAATTACGTTCGTGACTACATATTGTCTCTGCACGAGTCGATCACAAGCGCTTCGTTCAATTTAAATAGGTCTAGTCTATCTGAAAACGTATTAAACTTTGGCATGTAATATTACGGAAAACGTGGTCGAATGATTGAAAATGTACGCACAATAATGTGTTAATTAAAACCGGTATTACGCCTGATTTTATATTTATTCGTATAATATGGTTTAGAAATTTATTTTACATAACAAAAAATAATGTTGTAGTCGACTTCAAAAGGAGAAAGTTATCAATTCAGTTTTATTTTATTTTATATCATAGGATGCAAACGAACAGGTGGCTGATTTTGAGTGATCACCAGCGTCCAATAGACACTTGCGAAACCAGGAGAGTCGCAAGTGTGTTGCCATCTTGTGTTTGGAGAAGGGCGGGGGAGTGGGTAAGCGATAGGGGAGGAGAGGTGTGTTATCCGGCGCTCCCACTGATCGAACGAAACGCAACAATGCAAGCACTATTATTTCACGTCGGTGTTTCTGTGCGTCGGGTGGTAGTATCCCGGGCGAGCCGAACCATTCATGCAGAAACCAGGAATAGCTTCCACGTGGCTCTACCGCCTACAATATATGTATGTATGTATATTTCTCATTAAATATTAGTTTCCTCAGAACTTCGCCGTTTATAAAGAGATCTGTTTTTTTCATTGCACATTTAATGGCGAGTCGCGGTGTTCTAGTAGTTTGAACGGTGGAATATCAATCCGATGTCCGCAGGTTCGAACCCCGGCATGTACCAATGAATTTTTCGGTATTCGCGTATATTTACTAATTTAAATTGTTAACACTATAGGTGTAGGTGGTAGAGCCACGCTGAAGCTACTACTGGTTTCAGCGTGAATGGGTCGGCTCGCCCGGAGTAGTACCACCCTGTCACTTGAATACATACTTGTAAAAAGTTTGAGTATTTTCGTATTAAATGCACTGCTCTGCACTGCTTTTTCGCACGTCTAACATAACCAAACAGAAATAAAAGAACAAGATGTCGAACGTTCAGCAAGCGCGGTGCATTTAATACGACAGTATCCAAACTTTTTTAAAGGCAGTATTCAATACGTATTTAACTTTTTTGTAATAACATGGTAAGTTTTTAAAAAGTAACATAAAAAAATGTGATAAAAGTGATAGTTTTGCATGATTACCGCGTACCGGCAGACCTTTACCATTCTATTCTATTCTAGCGGGCCGGACGGAAGTTGTCCTGCCTTGCTAATAAAAAATATATATAAAATTCAACCGCAGTGCCACCTACCGGGTCCAATTGTGAATCTAACTGATTCTCAACTGCTAGGTTGAACATTTAAAATGGGTAAAATTGAATATTTGAGGTAAATTATTTTATAAACATTTTGAAACATTGTACATTGGTGCTCCGCTATTATTAGCTATCCGCTTCTTAGCGTGATGATATGTAGCTGAGCTATCTAACACTGAAAGAATTATTCAAATAGGACCAGTATTTGCTAAGATTGGCGCGTTCCCGATTTATGCTTTGCTATATATGATTTTCTTGGTGTGGTTTTATTGTGACGTTCAGTTTCGCAGTCACCTGGAAGACAAGGTTAAGCTGGCATCCAAAAAGCTCGGTATCCTGAATAAGGCGAAACGTTACTTCATCCCAAAGACTGTTGTTGTACAAAACGCAAGTTCGGCCCCATATGGAGTACTGTTGCCATCTCTGGGCGAGAGCAACTGGATATCAGCTTGGACCATTTGACTCGGCGCAAAAACGAGCTATGAGAATCGTTGACGATCCCAAGCTCACAAACGGTATCGAACCGTTAAGTCTACGGAGAGACGTCGCCTCTTTATATGTGTTCTACCGTTTGTATCATGGGTTGTGTTCCGAGGAACTGTTTAACATTATGCCTGTAGCTGCTTTCCACCATCGCACTGCTCGTCATCGGCAGGGAATTCATCCCCACACATTGGAACCGAAATGGTCTCGGACGGTCCGGTTCCAAAGCACATAATATACAAGTGAAGACACCGCTATCCTAGGTCCTAGATCCTTGACTTGAATTTGGTAATTACAAAGTCTTACACTCATAAATTAACCAATATCTCATTTACTATTCTATTTAAGGAGTTTCCTAGTATATCTTCGAAATGTTAATTCCAATGCTAATTAAATTAAAATATGTCCCATTTAGTATAACCACGTCAGATCACGATGTATTGGCGATTTCAAACTCGGAGCAATCCACAGTTCTATGTTTTCTCACATACCGTAGGCTCCGAGTTTGAAATCGCCAATACATCGTGATCTGACGTGGTTATACTAAATGGGACATATTTTAATTTAATTAGCATTGGAATTAACATTTCGAAGATATACTAGGAAACTCCTTAAATAGAATAGTAAATGAGATATTGGTTAATTTATGATTACTTACTTACTTTATTTAATTTATTTACTTTGTAATTACCAAATTCAAGTCAAGGATCTAGGACCTAGGATAGCGGTGTCTTCACTTGTATATTATGTGCGGGAACCTTTTAAATGAATAAGAAAGCACACGAGAGTTGAAGTTGCAGCAGTCGCTGTGACTAAAAATAGCAAATTATCCCTGCAATACAAAATACCTTAGTGTGTAATTTTGGTGGGTATTGCACTCTATGTATGATACGTGACAATGGATGTGCGAAACCCAGTCAGACAACATTTTCGTGTTTTAAATTTGTACAGTTACGTACATTGCCCTAATTATTATGTGCGCAACAGCACAGTTGAATTAAAATCATATTTAGTAAATACTTGGATTATCAATCGCGTTCGCGCATTCAGGTTGCACAACATCATTGTAAGAGTATATATAATAAATGAACTAATTGGGACCTAACAAACAACTTTATGCCCACAAAGGAGCACACCAAGAACATATGTAAGGCAAGGACTTGCTCCTGACCCCTATAAAATTATTTCGATTATAAAATCTTAGGCAGATTTTACAATGTCCAAATTTTTTTATTTTTTTTATATAATAGCACGGCAAAATGACTGCTCTGTGCCTGATGGTAAGCGCAGCACAATCCAAAAACGATGGCGACCACCGAGTGACACTCTATCCATTGATGGTCGCCGCTGTCATGCCAGCCTGCGAAAAGCTGGATATGTACAGGCTGATCCCGAAATGCGACCGGCAGAAGCGAATCACTATGACGGGCTTTTTCGCCACATACATGGTGGTTGTGACCCAGCCAGGCTGTAAAACCCTATCGCCCCGCTTTCGCCATTGCCTCGCTCGTTATTCAGCAGGGTGCTCTACGTGCAGGTGAGGTTGTCTTGGGTGTCTCAAGTCTTATGATGTTATTCGACACCCCTTACACCCCAAAATTTGAAAAAAGAAAGAATATACGGCGTTTTAAAAAGTGATTAAAAGGTGTAAAATAATATGGATATAGAATAACCCCATACGTGGTGTACATGCAGTATGTTATGCAACGTATACGTAATACATTTCTTATTATTCTGTACTGTATACATCCACGTATTTTTATATTCTATACCAAGTGCCCATCCCGGCTTACCTCGAATGTATTAACAAAGCAAAATTATGTCAAATCCTTTATTTACAGTACGATCATGTAACAAAATAAAATGATAACTGAAGTTCCATTATGTCAATATTTTTGTAGATCACTTTCTACTATACTATTCACACACTCGCTCACTTTTTCATGGAAACATTACGTTCTAAAAGAATGTACTCACTACATACATTCGCCAATGACTGTTTATTTATATGGATTTATATCATACCTTTTTATTACTTTAAAAACGAAGTAGGTACAATGAATATGACTCTTTATTCTAACAACACTTTTCTGCTTCTCAGTCAGTGTATAAAGAGTGCAAGAAATTTTCCAATTGATGTTACACCAACTCGCTAAATTATTGTTTTATAATGCTATGAAATTGTAAACAGAGTTGATAAATAAACAAAGAAGGAAGTAAGTTAATACACTGTCATTCGATTCTGAAGTGCTTAAAGTATCTAACTCATCGGGAAATTAATTTACATTCGATCGCACAATTTATACCGTAGAGACAGACGGCAAAGTGAGTTGCTAAAAACGTGTTAATAATTGAAATAATAATAATAACAACGAGTATTACTGTGTACTTTCTAAATGAAAAGTACTTAATATAAGATAGCGCAAAGTGTATTTTAATTACGTAGAAGTAGAAACTTAATCTATGCTAATTTTACTAGTAGCATTGACATATAAAAACCCAAGACACACAGTCTCCAATAAAAGTAACGCTCATTCCAATGCAAAAAGCATTCCAATGTACATACGTGGTTATAGTTATACGATTAACTTATTATTTTACAAATTCGACCTTACGTGAATAATTTAAAGTTGTTTTACAAGGACGCAAGCGAAGCGAGACTATTTGAAATGAGTGCAAAATTATGCACTAATTTTTGTGTGCCGGCTGTGAGATGTTAAGTGTGCATCTTGGGTTTTTGTATATCAATGACTAGTAATGTACAAGATTACAGTGAACGTGGTTTAATTTGGAATTCAAAATAGAATACTCATTAAATAGAAATGAATTAATAAATATACATTATGATTTAATTATGACAATTATTTTTTCAAACCTTAATAACCGTTTAATGGCAATTGATGCTAAACCAACTCGCTAAATTATTGTATTATAATGCTATGAAAATGTACACAGAGTTGATAAATAAACAAAGAAGCAAGTAAGTTAATACACTGTAATTTAGTTCTGAAGTGTTTAAAGTATCTAACTCATCGGGAAGTTAATTTACATTCGATCACACAATTTATACCGTAGAGACAGCCGGCAAAGTGAGTTGCTAAAAACGTGTTAATAATTGAAATAATAATAATAACAACGAGTATTACTGTGTACTTTCTAAATGAAAAGTACTTAATATAAGATAGCGCAAAGTGTATTTTAATTACGTAGAAGTAGAAACTTAATCTATGCTAATTTTACTAGTAGCATTGACATATAAAAACCCAAGACACACAGTCTCCAATAAAAGTAACGCTTATAACCATCCCGCAAAAGCATTCCAATGTACATACGTGGTTATAGTTATACGATTAACTTATTATTTTACAATTTCGACCTTACGTGAATGATTTAAAGTTGTTTTACAAGGACGCAAACGAAGCGAGACTATTTAAAATGAGTGCAAAATTATGCACTCATTTTGTGTGCCGCCTGTGAGATGTTAAGTGTGCATCTTGGGTTTTTGTATATCAATGACTAGTAATATACAAGATTACAGTGAACGTGGTATAATTTGGAATTCAAAATAGAATACTCATTAAATAGAAATGAATTAATAAATATACATTATGATTTAATTATGACAATTATTTTTTCAAACCTTAATAACCGTTTAATGAGTAGGTACCGCAGTCAGTTCAGCGATCAGAATTTTTCATAATCTATTTATAAGAGTACTATATTTCCTCCAAAATTATGAAATATCACGTAACAAATTGATGAAATAGGATAGACAATAAATAGCTATCAGACCGCGAAATGTAAAACAGTTATAAATAAAACGGCTATCGTAGTATCGTAAAAGCTCTAGACGTTTTGATTTATTTCAACTGCTGTAATCTGTCAGCGAAGTTTCTTGCTCTCCGCAAATCGTAGATATTCATCAATTCACAACAGAGTTTCGGTTACGTTTCGTCTCGCTTTTATTTGAGTTCTTATTTCAATTGTCGCGGCGATCATCAATTCTATTGTGTCTGGTAACCACTAATAGTGAATCCGAGGATGCAATTTATATGGATTTAAAGTAGCTTAAACGGCTTTATTGTATATATAATAAAAGTAACTTTATTTTAGTTGCGTTTTTAAAATTCTATTGTGTGCTTATTTTATAATCAATATGTGACTTATATAAATAAAAATCAATTAACGAATGTATGTAAGTGCATCACTTCAGAAGCTATTCGGCTAATTCGGCTTTTTTGTTGTATAGGTATATATATAACCTGCTAAAAGGCCTTGGTTTGTACAGAACTGCAGCAAGTTCTATACTAGAACGAGTATCTAAATATAGATATCAGATTTGGAAGGGTAGTGAGAAAAACACGAGTAGTTAAGAGGAGTGTTGGTGTACGTCAGAAAGGGGCCCCTTAAACCTAAATCCATGTCACAAGTTTCGGGGACAACTTGGAATTTCTCTCGCTGCCACGCGATGGGCCTGACATCCGCACAGTAAATCTATGGAATACTAAGAAGTACATATGTGTTAGGAAAAGGTCTGTAGGTGGTAGAGTCACGCTGAAGCTATTATTGGTTTCAGCATGAATGGGTCGGCTCGCCCGGGGTACTACCACCCTGTCACAGAAATTCATCAATTCACAACAGAGTTTCGGTTACGTTTCGTCTCGCTTTTATTTGAGTTCTTATTTCAATTGTCGCGGCGATCATCAATTCTATTGTGTCTGGTAACCACTAATAGTGAATCCGAAGATGCAATTTATATGGATTTAAAATAGCTTAAACGGCTTTATTGTCTATATAACAAAAGTAACTTTATTTTGTAGTTTATTTTAGTGGCGTGTCAAAAATTCTATTCTGTGCTTATTTTATAATCAATATGTGACTTATATACATAAAAATCATTTGCCTAATGTATGTAAGTGCATCACTTCAGAACGGCTGCATCTATTCGGCTAATACGGCTTTTTTGTTGTATATGTATAAACCTGCTAAAAGGCCTTGGTCTGTACAGAACTGCAGCAACTTCTATACTAGAACGAGTATCTAAATATAGATATCAGATTTGGAAGGGTAGTGAGAAAAACACGAGTAGTTAAGAGGAGTGTTGGTGTACGTCAGAAAGGGGCCCCTTAAACCTAAATCCATGTCACAAGTTTCGGGGACAACTTGGAATTTCTCTCGCTGCCACGCGATGGGCCTGACATCCGCACAGTAAATCCATGGAATACTAAGAAGTACATATGTGTTAGGAAAAGGTCTGTAGGTGGTAGAGTCACGCTGAAGCTATTATTGGTTTCAGCATGAATGGGTCGGCTCGCCCGGGGTACTACCACCCTGTCACAGAAAAACGAACGTAATGCAAGCACGCATTGTTGCATTTCGTACGGTCCGTGAGAGTGCCGGAGGCCCACTTCTCCCCTCCCCGTACCCTCTCTCCCCTTCCCCGAAACACAGGCTGGCAACGCACTTGCGACTCTCCTGATGTTGCATGTGTCTATGGACGGTGGTGATCTCTTAACATCAGGTAATCCGCCTTTTTCTTTGCCACTTATGATATAAAAAAAAGATTTCATTGAGAAAAAATCGTGTTTGTATATTTATGGGAAATCTTAAAATATATTGACAGAATTGACGTTCAGTTGCCATATTACGTAACAGTTAAGCACATTTTATATCCATAACTATTTTAAAGAACATTTAGTAAAAATCGTATTTCAATATTCTTAATTATATCTGCCATCTCGTTTTCTTTTCCATACGTTGATTGTAGTTTTTATAAATGCATTCATTTTTACTTTTTCATTTTTTTTTCTCTAATATTTCTCAATATATACTGTTATATAGTTTTAATTTTTAAAGCGTTGTAGGTTTTCAGTCTAGTTTACTCTTTTTTTTATTGTTTTTATATTACTCTTGACTATTACTTTAACCACGTTTGTAAATAAATATGATTTGATTACATTGTCGTAATATAAAAGAAAGTTTTGGTTGTATTTACTACGTTAGTGCATCCGCGCGAAGCCGAACAGCTAATTTAAATTAATTATCAGCAGTGCCTACTTGCCTACTTGATTCTATATAATGGACCTAAGTTCTGATGTATTTTTTAGTCCAAACTATAGATTTGATTCCTGTTTTCACACTACAGATTTGAGAGTGAACTTTTAGAAGGAACAATTTTACATAACGTTTGGAGTTACAAAAGAAAATTAACTTCAGTTAAGGACAGCTAATTATTCTGAATATATGAAAAACATGTCTACGAAACAGCATCAGTCAAGTCACAAACAAGATTACAACGTAATCAATCAGTCGGGAGAGGGGAAGAAGACGTCGTTGGCAATTAATCAAGTGATGTCGCGGCAGACACTGACGGGATCAGAATAAAAACCAGACAAGACACTTCTCTTAATTCAAGTGGTAAATAAAACGATATCATTTTCTCACTTACTTATATAATATTTTACTTAACAAATATATAATATTTTACTAAACAAATATCTAAGTAACCTCAAAAAGTCGAGGCAGTTATACAGACCGCCGACAGAAGTGGAAACTCAAAACATGAAATAAATGTGTTTTCTTTTGAATTTTCAAATGAATTATAGTCTAAATGACAATTTTTTAATTTCAGACTTTGTTTATTGAATTTATTAACATTAGTATGGTTTTCATATCTATTGGCATTTGGAGCAATAATTATATACATTTTTATAAAGTCTATAAATTTATCAAACGTATGATCAGCCGCAAAATATCAATATTACATATATAGAGACCCCTATACTACGCGTTGGTAGTCTAACGCAAGCCGCGCAAGCGCAATACGGCCGGTCATGCTTACGTAGCATGTCATGACGTGAAATTATAAATTTATCTCCTGCCGAATACACCGCTCAACGCTTCTAAAGAGGTTGTTACTTCAAAAATTACAACTTCATTCTGTTTCATCGACTCTAAACTTTGAAACAATTTCGTCTTTACTTATAATTGTATATTTTTGTATTTTTACAAAATTTATCGTAGACTATTTTACTTAAAGCATAATCCTATTATATTACGTACTTGTTGATACTGGTGACTTCATCTGCGTAATTCTGCGTGCGCACCACACCGCTTACCCCACTCTCCATGGTAAGAAAATGACACATACTTGAACGCATAGTACTTATGAAAATCGTTGTTTCTTACAACTTAATATTAAACTAGCTGTACCCGCGACTTCGTCCGTGTGGAAACTTATGTAAAAACAATAACTAAATAAAGTAATCTAAATTTATTAAGTCCTTATACTTATCTACTTTTCTCTCGTACTTACGCCGCGTTTATATCGCGTCGCTATATCTAGTCGCGATATGCTTATTATTTTCTTGGTATAGTCTCATTGTAAACTCAGTACTTTAGCAGTGATGCGTGTTCATACAAACAGACAGACAGATAGACAAGCAGACAGACATTTCTAAAAATGATTGAAATATTTTTTATTACTTATTCCTAGACACCTGCAACAATTTTTTTTTTTGCGAAAATCGTAAATGTACAGACCCGTTACATTTATATTCATAGATTATATATATAGAAGATGAAGATATCTTGATAACTTATTTTTTAGATAAAAACTGAATATTTTAGTAGTAAAATAAAAACCAAAAATTTGTTGTTTTTCGTGATGTGCAACAATAAACATAATTATTAATCTCAAAACGTTCTATAGTAAATATCAAACGTATGATCAGCCGCAAAATATCAATATTACATATATAGAGACCCCTATACTACGCGTTGGTAGTCTAACGCAAGCCGCGCAAGCGCAATACGGCCGGTCATGCTTACGTAGCATGTCATGACGTGAAATTATAAATTTATCTCCTGCCGAATACACCGCTCAACGCTTCTAAAGAGGTTGTTACTTCAAAAATTACAACTTCATTCTGTTTCATCGACTCTAAACTTTGAAACAATTTCGTCTTTACTTATAATTGTATATTTTTGTATTTTTACAAAATTTATCGTAGACTATTTTACTTAAAGCATAACACAATTATATTACGTACTTGTTGACACTGGTGACTTCATCTGCGTAATTCTGCGTACGCACCACACCGCTTGCGCCACTCTCCGTGGTAAGAAAATTACACATACTTGAACGCATAGTACTTATGAAAATCTTAGTTTCTTACAACTTAATATTAAACTAGCTGTACCCGCGACTTCGTCCGTGTGGAAACTTATGTAAAAACAATAACTAAATAAAGTAATCTAAATTTATTAAGTCCTTATACTTATCTACTTTTCTCTCGTACTTACGCCGCGTTTATATCGCGTCGCTATATCTAGTCGCGATATGCTTATTATTTTCTTGGTATAGTCTCATTGTAAACTCAGTACTTTAGCAGTGATGCGTGTTCATACAAACAGACAGACAGATAGACAAGCAGACAGACATTTCTAAAAATGATTGAAATATTTTTTATTACTTATTCCTAGACACCTGCAACAATTTTTTTTTTGCGAAAATCGTAAATGTACAGACCCGTTACATTTATATTCATAGATTATATATATAGAAGATGAAGATATCTTGATAACTTATTTTTCAGATAAAAACCGAATATTTGAGTAGCAAAATAAAAAACAAAAATTTTGTTGTCTTTCGTGATGTGCACAAAACAACAAACCTCAAAATAATGGAATAAACATAATTATTAATCTCAAAACGTTCTATAGTAAAATAATGACATGATGAATATTAAATAACAATCTCACTCCCAAAACACGACCCAAAGGCATTTATAGTTTCCGGTTATTTTGCTTATTTCAGTGTCCTTCAGCATTCATGAGAGCCCAAATCGAGGACAATGTTGATCCAGGCTTACACAGTGATGATAAAAAGCCTCTCTCTATAATTACCACTACTGTTATGATATACTGTAATGCTAAAAATATTTAGATCTTTTTTTAATGTCATAGGATGCAAACGAACTGGTGGTTCATCTGATGTTAAGTGGTCACCACCGTCCATAGTTGCCACCCTTTGTTTGCGGAGAGGTAGTGGGGAAGAGGGGAGGGAGTCGGGAGGTGGGTTATCCGACGTTCTCACTGACCGAACGAAACGCAAAAATGCAAGCACTGTTACTTCACGTCGGTTTTCTGTGAGAGGGTGGTACTACCCCGGGCGAGCCGACCCATTCATGCTGAAACCAGTATAGCTTCAACGTGGCTCTACCACCTCTTAAATCTTATCTAATGTTCTAACATACATACTGTTTTCATTCGTATCCATCCGTTTTTGAATTTATATTAATAGTTCTGTAATTTATTGTGATTCATTATTTTATGTCTAATTCTATTATTTTAAACCACATTGAATTGATATTCCACCGGTCAAACCACTAGTCCACGACGGGTAAGTGTTTTTTTTTTCTCTAACTGACTACGCTATTGACCTAGCAAGGTCTTAACAGCTTCACCGGACTACTAAGGATAATGAAAGATCGAGTAAATTATAAAGAATTACACATATTTATCACTAGCAATGCGGATATTGGAATATTCAGTGTTTTGAAATTTTAGAGCACAGATTATCTCAGCGATGTCACCAACAAGCCAAGAAGGTAGTCTATATGTTTATATATTACATATTATTGAAACCATGGCAATCAATGTAAGTTATTAAATATCCAATTGTGTTGCGATACTAAAAGATGAGAAAATTCAAATTATGTTTACTACATGAAGAAAAGTCTAGACCAGTCCACAAAAAGCAATCAAAAGCGCATTTGTTACCTAAAAAACAAACTGAACACGACTTAGACTTTTCTTCATGTAGTAAACATAATTTGAATTTTCTCATCTTTTAGTATCGCAACACAATTGGATATTTAATAACTTACATTGATTGCCATGGTTTCAATAATATGTAATATATAAACATATAGACTACCTTCTTGGCTTGTTGGTGACATCGCTGAGATAATCTGTGCTCTAAAATTTCAAAACACTGAATATTCCAATATCCGCATTGCTAGTGATAAATATGTGTAATTCTTTATAATTTACTCGATCTTTCATTATCCTTAGTAGTCCGGTGAAGCTGTTAAGACCTTGCTAGGTCAATAGCGTAGTCAGTTAGAGAAAAAAAAAACACTTACCCGTCGTGGACTAGTGGTTTGACCGGTGGAATATCAATTCAATGTGTGCAGTTTGAACTCCGAAATGTACCTTCGAATTTTTCGGAATTCGCGTACATTTACTGATATAAATTGGTATCACTGTCAGCTAACAATGAAAGAAAACATCGGAAACTTGAACCTGCAAATTTTCTTGTAGTACTACTGCATATAAGAAAACATATAACTATGGATTTCTCAGAGCTTGAAATCGCCAATACGTCGGTTTTTTTTATATCATAGGAGGAAAACGAACAACTGGGTCACCTGAATTTAAGTGATCATCACCGTCCATAGACACTAGCAACACCAGAATAGTTGTAAGTGCGTTACCAGCCGATGTTGGTGGGGAAGGAGGGAGGGAGAAGGGAGAGAGAGGGAAGTGGGCCTCCGGCACTCTCATTGACCGAGCGAAACGCAATAATTCAAGCATGTTAATTCACGTAGGTTTGCTGTGAAAGAGTGACCCATTCATGCTGAAATCAGTTATAGCTTCAGCGCGGCTCCACCACCTACAAAAACACAGTGAGCTGACACAGTGATTATGCCCATACCTTCCTTCGGGAAGAGGCCTATGACCCTGCAGTCTCTTACAGCTGAGCTGAACTTCAAGATTAGTAATAATAATATTCGTCCAATAGGACAGGCGAAGGAATTAATCCATACTGCCAATTCTGAAGTTGTCAATATAGGTAGTTCTTATGTATTCTTTAAAGGCTTAATCATCTTTTAATTTTGAAGTTCTTAATATAAATTTTACACAATATAGAGTCAAGTAACATAAGATTATGAATAAAATATAAAATCCACTACATGACAGACCAAAATCCCGCCATAAACTCCACTTCAAGATTAATGTTGACAGCTGTCAATTCGGTTAATATTTTTAAAAACCTCTTTACTGTCTTCTTTTTCACTGACTTTTCGTATAGACTTTTTTTAACCCAAACTGTTCACTTTTCTGTACGTATTTTCTATTATACAAACTCGGTCTTGATTTCATAATTAAAAACGCAATAATAAAAGAATAAGTCAAATATGTGCAGCCGTGTTGAAGTTATTCATTTATATCGGCAATTGCTATTTTAATTATAAGGATTTCAAAATAATTCTGTCACAGTATGAACTCTACGTCACACGTTTTTCGGTGTGATTGGAAACAGGTTAAAATCAATTAAGTATACAATTTTCATCGTTCTATTCTACTTATTTTTTTAATATATTTTCATAAAAGCAGAAATTACTTATGTTATTATTTTAATTTAAAGATTTTTATTCACTCGTAAAACAAATCCTTCTACATTAAATCATTATGTTGGGGAATGTTCGAGAATTAAGTTTAGTATTTGAATAATCATTGAATAGTACCAACGTAAATCATTTTTAAATACAATTTATTATTGAGACTGCGATTGTATTACATATAATTGACCTGTAAACTAAAAAATACACATTTTTACACACAAATTCCACTTTTATAGTTTTTATATATTTGTTTTTTAATATTTCAAAAAAGGCCGATCGATTATTAAATCCTTATTTCGTACATATTATATATAAGAAATATTTTAATAGGTATATTTAAAACAACATAAAAAACTATATTTTGGAAACACATATAGTAATGTAGCTAATTATAATTTTTCAGGATTTCTGTAATTTTGAGAATTGTTTGAAATATTTACTCAGAAATGAAAATTCAATCATTTATAATTAATTTCCAGTATGCATTAAATAAAGAGGGCGAGTATTCGGAAATTTCCAAAGTCATTTATTGATTATTATTTTTTCGATTAATATATATTTTTATAATCACAAATCTCATAGGTATTCCTAACATGTGGTGCATCTCTATTCGCATAAATATGCAATATAATAATTATACTTATATAAGTTTAAATCATCTTTAATCATAACCGATGTAACTCTATCTAATAAATTTTTATAATTAATTATTTATATAGATAGATTCTATGGTTTCATTCTCAAAAAGTAAATGTAGGTCCTTGTAATAAAAAGGAGCATTTGGCAATGGTTATGTAACCTATAAGAAGGTTTTCATAATCATGAATAACAATGAAAAACCATACTTATTTTTCTTAAACATTTTCCAAATGTCAGACATGTAGAAAGCGCTCCCGGACTGTGTCCTTCATTATCCTATTTTGTTCATTTTCGAACGCAGCTGGTGCTCGATCCGACGTTCCCGTATCGCCTTGCAACGAACTGAACGAAGTAACGAACTTAACCAAAGTTAATGACTTCCAACTTTGCTACTTCGTTCACTCGTAGAAGGCGCCGATACGGAATTGGTCTGTAACTAACGTTAACTTGACCCGCAATCTCGAGATAGATTGCTCCGCGTTTTGTTCCCTTTTACAATTTTTATTCCATTTGATTTCTTCGTTTTAAAGCTTCGTTCGTTTCTATAAGATCAGACGGCTGGATTTAATTTCGTGTATTCTTTTTCACATTGCATTCATAAATTGAAAGTTTAAAAGAATTTTCGTTCTCAGTTGCCATTTCTTGCGATGAAATGTTTCTTTTCTGTTTATTTATACTATAAATAAACGATAGAGGTTAGACGTTTTTTTCTTAAACATTTGGTACTTATCTAAAAAGACATTTATCATCATCATAGTTTCTTTTTATATGTAATTATTAAAGTTTTAAGATACTGCGATTTTTTAGGCACTACGTGTTCAATGGTGTGTAAAATGGCGCAAGCGGTGTGATGCGCATACGTAGGAGAGGGGAAGTAAATGGATAACATTGTTTACAAAGGAATTTTGTAATCAAAGCATATATTTGTTTTCAATAAAATTTTTTCCTTTGCATATAAAATATATTGTGAACATATCTATACATATAATAAAAATGAAGTGTCTGTGTGTAACATCAAAATAAAATAAAAATACTGATTGGGTGCGAAAGTATACAAGCTACTGATAACAAAAATACAATTTTTAAATTTTTTGTCGGTCTGACTGTTTGTTCCGGGTAATCTCCGAAATGGCTGGACCGGTTTTGACGGAAATTTTACTGGCAGATAGCTGAAATTACAGCGGGTTACTTAGGCTACTCTAAATTAGACTAGTTCTTAACCGCGGCTTCGTTTGCAATGCTATCTCCAAAACGGTTGGGCCGATTTTCACAAGACTGACAGATAGCTGACCTTATAAAAAGTAATTTAGTATATTTTTATTTAGACTAGCTGTTAATCGGGGCTTTGCCCCGTGAGTTATCACCAAAACGGTTAGAGCGACTTTCACTCGCGTAGATAGCGAACCTTATAAAAAATAATTGAGGTTATTCTATTTTAAACTAGCTGTTACCAGCGATTTTGTCTGCATGAAATTTAGAAAGATTTCAACTCATTCTTTATTTTTAATTAGAGAAATAATTATCAGCTAATCGTTTACAATTCGACATTATAATTATTAATAACTTTAATGATACAGAGGTCTTAGTAATAAAATCTTAGATTATAAAGCGTATTACGTAAAGAGTTCCATAATACAATTTCTTGCGGAACAGACAAGTGTTTATTTTTTGTATAGCCACACAGTCTTAATTATAATGGCAATATATATAAAATGTAATGTAAATCTTTATAGTAATATTTTAAGTTATTATTTCATTCGTTCCTTATACAGTGTAAGTGAGCACTGAGGTAGTAATATTGTGGGTTAAGGTTCCAAATGTGTTGCTGATGACAAACCTCATTTGGCACGCTGTTAGTATTTATATATCTAATGTACACTTTACATGTTACTGTAAGTGGCGTGCGTGTCGTATTTACAATTGCTTTTAAAGAGCATTTCTATAATTGTACATAGTCTCACAATTTTATAATGTTTTAATACGAATAACAAAAACGTGTGTGGGTGCGGGTACAGCTAGTAAAATATATAATAAACAACGCTGAGAAAGTAGCGAGCGTCAGCAAGTAATCATTCTATACATCAAGATATGAGGCATATAGAATCAAAGACAGCTAAGTGCCACAAGTTCTAAAAATGAACTGAGTATGGAGCCATCTAGTCTTATTGGTTGCAAATCACCATTTAATTCCTACAAAAAATAAAATACAGCTAAAGCCTTTTAATTTTCGTTTTAAAATTGATTTTGGGATCAAATACATTTAAGTACAACCAAGTCATCAAATAAGAAGTAAAGTAAGAATAAAATACAGTTAAGGAATTATCGCATTTTTTTTTATTTCTTGAACTTCTCTTTTAGAGCTGATGGCCATAGGCAGGCAAATGCCTATGCCACTCCCTAAAATTGAAACTTTGAATATAAGTAAAACTCCAACTCCGAGAATAGATAAACATTTTTTTCATTTCCTGCAAATTTGGTCTCTATGCACTTAGCTGTTTTTGATTTTATATGCCTCATATAAAGAATTGCGAGATTATTTTACATGTCTGAGATTTCCAACACAGTTTATACCGATTACTATGAAATTTCGTATGCCAGAGTGTTTTTTCATGGAAAAGACTTTTATTCTATTCATCCCTAAGTCCCAATACAGAACATGCATTCACAACTACAGGTACAACAGCTAATTATGTAGATAGATCCTTGTGAAGAAAAGACAATATTCATTAGTTCTCTTACTAGGTTCATTCACAGGAGTATAATTTTATGAAATACAAAGTTTATTCCGTCCAACCGTGCGAAAGATGAACGTCACAATGCAGCTACCGGCAACTCGTTAATTAGCAAGGAAATGCTGCTCCGGCAAGGCGCGAACTTCCTCGGTAGCAAAGCGAAAACTTTACTACTAAGTACGCGAAAAGTGACAGTATGGGTGAGGAGTTATTTTCCGTCTCGTTACCTAATGCATAGTCATGTGATGAATTCGCCTGCGGTGTTTATGTGTAATTAAATGAACTAGAGATGGCTGCGGCTGATTCTCAACACACACAAACTCAGTATTCGAATTATATTTGATACCAAACGCTACTTTTGACACACCATTTAATGGTGTACTACGGACTACTATTTAAAATATTCGGTAGAATCAATTTATTCCAGTATTATGTCGTTCGTTTGAGATTCATGCAATATGACGCGGATTTATTAAACACTAGTGGGCGCCCAGAGGTCGACATTCGACCATAGTTCATTGATTTTTTTAAGTTTGAATTTTATTAGGGTTAATATCATTGTTGAATGTAGAATGAAAAAGGGTAATTGGAACGTAAGAGTAAAATAATACATACAGTCGAGCATTGCAACTTCTTTCGCAACCTTTTTTGAAGTCCTTTATTGACAGATGTCAAAATGTCTTTTTTATTTACATGTGTGTATATGTTGAGTTATTTTCCGTCTCGTTACCTAATGCATAGTCATGTGATGAATTCGCCTGCGGTGTTTATGTGTAATTAAATGAATATGTTGGTGTTGTATGTCCTATAATTATTTTCATTGAAGTAGCTGGTGCCAATGGGTTAGTTCTCGTGGAAGTGTTGTCGTTTTACTGGAACCAGTTATATGAATTATTATGGGGTGTCTTTTATTAAATTAGTTGTAGTACTTTTTTGTTTCCACTTAAACCATCTATAATCCCTAACAGGTTTTAAATTATCTGTGTTATTTCTATTACTGCTCAGTCATTATATAAATTGTAATATAGTTTTCTAACAATTACCCAGTCTTAACTCGGTAAAATCAGTCATTCCGCTAAATCGGAACAAAAGGCAATACATTTTATTGTTTCATTAAATTATTTACCATTTATGACATTCCGTCCAACACAACTATATACTATATCGGTAACTATAGAGGATTAATATTGATCTATAATTAATTCAAGTTTGGATATAGATTAAATACACGTTTAACTACACACTAATGATATTTGTGTTTTTTTATTTTTTATTTTAAAGGGTGTAAGGGGTAAGGGGTGTCGAATAACATCACAAGACTTGAGACACCCAAGCCAACCTCACATGCACCTGGTCCACCCTGCTGAATAACGAACGAGGCAATAGCGAAAGCGGGGTGGTAGGGTTTCACAGGCTGACTGGGTTGCAACCACCATGTATATGGCGAAAAAGCCCGTCATAGTGATTCGCTTCTGCGGGTCGCGTTTCGGGATCAGCCTGTGCATATCCAGCTTTTTGCAGGTACTCTCATTTATCATTCTCAGTCTCAAGTCATTTATCAAATTTACACGGATATTAGAGTCTATTTTTAATAGTTGCCACAATGCAATATTAAAGATTAATTTTCATGCGTTTTTTTTTCCTAGTGCTGCGTTCGTTAGCGTATGTTGACAAATTGCAATATTAATTTTATCCGATCAAAGTTCATAACGCGTGCAAACATAAGCAATTATACACGGTATTTATGCTTTGTTGTGACTTTATGGTGTAATATTTAATATTTTATAGGCGGTAGAGCCACGCTGAAGCTGTTACTGGTTTCAGCATGAATGGGCCGGCTCGCTCCTCGGAGTTTCGTCTCGCGCGCTCGGAAGGGGAGTCAGCATCAGGGCTTACCCTCTAGCTGAGGTTTCAATTGGCCCCCGCGGCAGCGGGAGCGTCTTATGTTTGGGGTGTTATGCTCTTGCATAGCATCCCCGAAGGGGTTGTCTCGTGGCATGACCATTCGTTCGTAGCTTTCATTCTTTCGTGGCTTCATAGTGTTGTTTGGTGACTTTTATTTTCTGGCGTCAATTTTCTGTAGAGCTTGTAAAGCTCTCGGGCATTTCTCTATCGCCTCAGGTGTCTCTGCTGATGCCAGGGTTTTTAGCAAGGCGTTTCTAATGATTTGGGTGGAGTCTCCTGTTGTCAGAGGCTGCTGGGATGCCTCTGGCGCTCTATGGGTATTCTTATGCTGGTTGCTTTTCTTGTTACGGCTTCTCGGGATGGGATTGTTGGCGGGGGCCATCAGGCTTGCGCCCGCCGACGTCTCGACCATCTGTGGGGCTTCTGTCCTGTGTTGCGTCCTGCGCCCGGCGTCACCCGACCGGGCCGCGGTCCCCGCGCGGCGGTTGCGCGTCTCGCGGTGGAACACAGGGCAGTTGCGGATGCTGTTAAAGGGGTGTGGCCCCCCACAATAAACGCAGGACGCCGGCTCCTCTCTAGGGCGATCTTTGCGCAGGTTCGACCGTACGGGGTTTTTTCAGGTCTGGCGACTGGGCTTCGTGGGATTGTTGTATCTGGGTGATCGCGTCGGCTATCGCGTCGGGCCCAGCTAGCCTGGCTTTCCGGAATCGGTGGGACGGTCAAATTTCCAACGGCTGTGGACACGAGCGACGCTAAGTCCACAGCTGCGGGTGGATCTCCGCTAATCTGGGCCTCTTGGAGACGCACATACAGCGCCATCCAGCGAGACATCCCCGCAGTCAGGACCTCAGCTGACATGAGCTAGGCGAGAGTGAGCAGATCACTCACGTACGCCTCTGTCTGCGGGGACGGTTCTCCGGGCGGCCTCTGTGGAGCCTCTTCGAGGTCCGATAGCGGTGTTGGCGACTGCGTTTGCGACAGAGGCGTGGCTGCGGCAGTTCGGTGTCCGCAGTGCGGTACAGTGGTCTTCGTGCATGAATCGTCAGAGTCCGTGGGCGAGCTTGTGATTCTTCGTCTTGATGACGTAGAGGCGTCTGATTGGCCCTGAAAAGGACCTTTTGCATTTTCTTCCATTCCGTCGCCGGTTTGGAAGAGGTGATACTACTGTAACACAGCGTCGCGCAGGGAAAGCGAGATCATAAGACTCGCGGAGCGTCCAAAAGTCAACCTCGCGCGCGTGACGATGGAGCGAGTCCTCGGCTCGCTCGGGGGAGCACCACCCTCTTATAGAAAACCGATGTGAAGTAACAATGCTTGCATTGTTGCGTTTCGTTCGGTCAGTTACAACGTCGGATAACCCACCACCTCTCCCTCTCCCCAAACACATGGTGGCAACGCACTTGCGATTCTTCTGGTCCTATGATAAAAAACCTTTAAATAGAGACCTTTAAATATCGAATTTGATTGTTTAATAATTCTACATATATAAATTATTATTTAAATAAATATAAATAGGAAGAAATAATTTCAAAAACGACCGTTTAATTTCAAACTAACCATAATTTGAATTACGGTGACTAAATTGCTGAGATAAAATTAACGAGATTTGTATATGTACTTATTCAAAATTATATACTTATTCAAAATTTTAATGATATTATATTTTACATGTATCACTTATACTTATCACAGTGGCTTCCCTCGCGTTAGTATAAAAAAAAATTTCATATCTATTGTAGGCAAACGGACAGGTGGATCAGCTGATGTTAAGTGATCACCACCGTCCATAGACACTTCTTGCAACATAAGGAGAGTCGCAAGTGCGTTGCCAGTGCCTGTGTTTGGGGGGAGGGAAGTGGGCCTCCGGCGTTTTCACCGACCGGACGAAACGCAACAATGCAAGCACGGTTACTTCACTTCGGTGTTTCTGTGGGTGGTAGTACCCCGAGCGAGCCGACCCATTCATGCTGAAACCAGTAATAGCTTCAGCGTGCCTCTACCACCTACAAACTAATTTTGACATATCCTTCAGAAAGAGTACTTTTTGTTGAATGAAAGGAGTTCCGATCGAACCGTCGACTTGAGCGGTTGTCCGTTTTGCTGCGCGCGCTAATTTCGATTTTAATACTCGTGATTTAGTGACGTCAGTTATTGTTTGTTTCGATCCGGCACACCTGCGCTGCACCTGCGTACTTTTTCTTGGAACTGAGTGAGACCATTCCTTGTATTTATTTATTGCTTTATCTATTTCTTGGTATATTTATTTATTTACTCTTTTGTTTATCTATTTATTTACGTATTTCTTTAATTCTTCAGTGATTTATTTTTAAATTTATTTTCTTTTATTGTTTGTTTATTTAAGTAGTCTTATGCTATTTTTCCCCTGTTTCGCTCAGGTACTTATTTGCGTTGTTTTCCTATTTTGTTTAGTTTTAAACAGCTCCCTTTGATCCGGACTCGGGATAGTCCGTTAAATTCATTAAGGCGCGCCCCCCTGCCCCTATGGCAGGGAGGTTTCACATGTCTTCCCCCGCCCCACTCCCCTCCTCAGGCCCCGGTATGGCCGCTGAACAAGAGATCAGTCTCTTAGAGACTGAGCTCATTAGCCTCCGCGGCTTCATAGCCGCTATCTGTCCTCGTCTCGTAGACGATTACGATGCGTACGCTGCAAAGCGTCGCACCGAGCTCCCTCATTCCTCGAAGCCCGCTCCCTCGATCTATGCCAAGATCGAGGCTTCCAACAACTCCCCAACCCCAGCCGATCGCGATAGCGATGACTCCGACTCCGACTCCGGCTCCGACATGGAGCAAGACCCTCCTGCTCAGCAGGATCCCCCTGCGTCTCGGAAATCTAAAGTTTTAGATTTGTATAAATATAAACAAGACTTATAAATTAGTTCGCCAAAGAAGTTTCACTTCTGACATGTGTACTTTGTACGCACGCACATTTTTATTTTTTATTATAAAAAACTACTTTTTGTGACTTAAATATAAAAGTTAGATATATGCTGTTCGGACACCGTGTCGACCGATGTTGCTTCGAATCGTATCGGGATGAAATCATAGCAGTTTAACACACGCCTGGATAGATATTACACTCAAATAGCTTATCTGCCGCCAAGCATCTATAAGTGTATTCCAACAGCCACACTTCACACACCGTGTAGGCTTAAGACACCTTCTTGGGCCATATCGTCATAAAAGATTAGGTGAGGTTGTGATCACACCGAAACTTATAAGGTATATAAATAAAATGGCAGTACAAAATGCCTTTGAAGAGTTTGTTGCCTCCCGTCCAGCTGATTTCTTTAATAATAAACTGCAACTGCGTTGGCAAAGATGCATTGATTTCATGGGTGATTACTTCGATTAATACAAATAAATAATACATGAAAAAAATTTGTTTAAATTCTTTCATACAAAACGGCAATTTCATAGGTGAAGACCTAATATTAGTACGTGATTGACAACTTTGTAACTTGAATACGGAAACATATTAAAAGTATGAATTAGAATTTTTAAGTTGCCCTATTTTCTTTAATAATGAATTAAGAATAAACGTAATATTTCAAATTGTATCTTCATAACCGTCTGAAAATATTGCCATGATCACTGTTCCGCAACTCTTTATTAACTCAGATTGGTCTTGGTTACGGTATCAAGACATTGTTTGCTCACAAGTAACTTGATATCAGAAAATATAGGAAAGCAATATCATACTTTGTCCGTAACAAATATTACTTGTAAACACACTGATATGTGACACACTGACTCCAATGATCGTGATCGTTCAAATGATTTAAATATCTTTGTATTACGTTTGAACGTCTGTACCGATTCCAAGAATTCTAATTTGGCATGAATTACGATTGTCGTGGAAAAGATACAATATATTTTTATTATAGCAAAATAAGTGAGCGAGCACAGCTAGTAAACATGAAACTGAATACACTAATAATATAACAAATTGATATTACTATATAAGATATAATAATAAATTACCTATTTGTCAACACTATAAGATAAATAACTACAGGACAGTAGAACAATAATACGAAGGTTAATATTAATACTTCCGTTAATAAATTTTGATAAATTGGTAGATTATGTATATACTAGTACATAACGCTTGAGTTATTTCACAATAGTACCTTTAGATACAAAAGTGAGTTTGTTAGTGTATTCGTTATGCATTCATGCTTTAACTACTAATCATGAAATTTTACATAAACGTAGTCCGATGTACAGAAAAGGGCCATAGGTAACAAGTTTAAGTGTTTCCGAAGAATAGACCAAAGCAACAATAACACGAACGAAGCCGTGAGTAAAAGTTATCAATATTATAAACACGAATATAAGTTCGTTTGTTACATTTTTACGCCTTATTTGATCAATATGAATTATGACGTTGAAACATAGCGGCTGAATGGTTAAACAGTTGCAATATCCTTTGGGATTACTGAGTAGTCGTTTCTGGTTCTAAATCAATTAAAAAAAATCAAGAAACTAAAAACTGATATACACTCAACATCATATGATTTACGCAAAAACGAACTGGTATAATACATACTGAAGCGGTGAATCACGCCGTGCCGCGCACTCCGGGCCACACCCCGCATCTCGGTCCGCGCCCTGCTTCCCTTTGATTGACCATGCGGCATTCCGATAATAAGCAATTACCTAATGACTAACCTTGAAAAACGCTCGTTCCGTTTTAGAACGAACTTTAACTAAAGCTCTCTTTGGTGTTTATTAGTATTTGTTTTGATATTACTACGCTATATACTAAATGTGACCATGAACTACCACACAATGGAACGGTGTCATCTTTTAAACATTCGCCTGATCGCATTGGAAGAGTCAACATCGATCTGATGATGCTCCGTGACGGAGCGAAACAAATTTACATACCAACAGTGTCACCTACCGTCAGTGAGACGTAGTAGTGGTCAATCAATTCCAGATGGAAGTGCAAAATAACATCACTATAATATTTAATTATGCATATCCGCAAAATAATGCCTTCTTCAATAAAAAAAAGGTACCCTTTATCAAGAAAAAATATACTGTTCACGAGGGATAGATTAAACCTTTATTAAACCGAGCAAAGCCGCGATTAAAAGCTAGTTTACCTAATCAAATAATTAGTATAAGCAATAATTTTGTTTTAAACAAAACAGAAATAATAACAACAGCTTTGCAATATTCCTGCCATTGTTGTACAGAAATAATTACTGTCAACAAAGACAGTATAGGAAGGAACATGTATTTATATTTGTCTAAGCTTAATTGTACACATACATTTATATTCTAACCACTATTATATTCATATCTCCGTAATGGGTTTTCAGATATATTAAGCAATGCTTTGCCAAGAAAACCCAGTATTTAGCTCTCATGCATACGATAACGCTAAACAACGTTGTTATTTAGATATTATAATGTAGATGAGATGAGATTTATTCATAATATCATTCGATTTAATAATAATACTCTTCAAAGAAATAAATAATAATAATATCCTATATTTCAGACTTATCCTAGGATTATTACATATATATTTGTTGGTATAATTACAAGTTTTAGAATTAGTGTTAATAATAATAATAAAATTTATAAACAAAAACACAGAACACACGTTATTTTTTTATCATAGGAGGCAAACGAACAGGTGTGTCACCAGATGCTAAGTGATCACCACCGTCCATACAAACTTGCAACACCAGAAGAGTCGCAAGTGCGTTGTCACCCTGTGTTTGGAGGAGGTGGGTTATCCGGCGCTCTCACTGACCGAACGAAACGCAACAACGAAAGAGGGTGGTACTACCCCGAATGAGCCGACCCATTCATGTTGAAACCAATAATAGCTTCAGCGTGGCTCTACCACCTCTGAACTCTATAACAGAACGTGGCAGATTCGAGTGGACCCCCCGGTGATGGTGGAAATTTACTGCACGATTGCATGTACGAGTTTGCCAACGCGCGCGGGGCTGTCGCGCTTAGGACACATGATAAAAGTGCACCGTTTGCACATGATCGCTGCAAAGCCGTCAGTATCATCATCTGCGAACATCGCGGAGGCGCTACAATGCACACAGCGCCGCTTCAACATCCGGAAAGCGTCCGCTGCGTATAGTCAATCCACATGTTGCAAGTGTAAAAGCACTGAAAGTACGCTTTAAAAGGTACAACCTTGACAGTCCCTGTACACCGTGAAAACCTGCGGGCCAAAATATGTAAAATGAATGTATCAAGGTTGATATAGTAAACTAGCTTCTCTCGTTGTTTCGCTCGACATAATATAGTTTTTGTCCCATCCCTTGAATACTTTTTTTCTGGATGAAGAAACATATATGCAAAATTCCATCGTCATCAGTTTAACGGTTAAAAACTGATGCAAGCGAACTCACATTCACATTTATAGTATTAGTTAGGATATTCGCAAATTTATAACAATTGGTTGCTACATGTTGATATAAGAATCAATAGATATTGGATTTATAATCAAAGACTGATAGGTCTTACATATTGAATTACAACGACTTACAAACATATAAAAGTAATATAAATAATATTATCACTGTATCGTAAAAGTCCCAGACGTTCTGATTTATTTCGGCTGCTGTAATATGTCAGACAAGTTTCTTGCTCTCCGCAAATTGTACATATCCATCAATTCTCAGCTGAATTCCGGGAACACTTCGGCCGATTTTTCGTTTCTCCCCGATTCATTTACCTCTATATTCATTAATTATATTGTCTATAGCAACTACTGATGGTTAATTAATAAAAATTCTCTCAGTTATTTATTTTTGACTCGGAATAATTTTACAAAAAGAGAGATTTGTTGAATTTTCTTATAACCACATATTATAAAACAAAGTCCTCTGACATCTGTCTATCTATATACTCAATGGATTTTCATACGGTTTTCACCAGTACATAAAGTGATTCACGAGGAAGGTTTACGTATATAATTTGTCAAGGTTTGTCTTATTATCAGGGTGCGATAACATCCGCCGAGCCTGCCACTATAGTATAGAATATCATTGTTATAAATTAACATATAAATACACAATACACACAATAACAACATATGAATTAACAGGAAATTACAAACCATTATCATAATTATTAATAATGATTGTAAAAATTAAGATTCACTTATTAATGATCGTTTTTGATGTGATGGTATAACTTATCTTTATTGTTTTAAATTAAACATTCTAGAAGTTTCCTTTAGTTTGTAATTGAATCATTGCCTGGAATTTTATCTTTGTCGATTTCTTTAAATACTTTTTTAAATCGTTCATTATCTATACTAATATTATAAAGAGGTAAAGTTTGTGAGTTTGTGAGATTGTGACGTTGTAAGGGGTATTCTCAGGAACTACTGGTCCGATTTGAATAATTCTTTCAGTGTTGTATAGATCATTCATTGATTGAGTTCTAGAGAAAAGTTGTAGCTTGATAATGCCTATTACCGCCCAACGAAGTGGGCACGGGTCGGCTAGTTTCAATATATTTCATGAATTCTATTTTTGTGTTTCATTGTAATCAATGAAGGTTTCTTTCTCTATAAGTTGACTATACTAGTAAGTGATATATAACAGGTGTATAACAAACAGCTTATCCAGCTTTAGTTAATTATCCGATGGATGAAAATTTCTTTCCGTAATATTTTGCGTATATAAATTAAATTCACATAACTACATATTATAAAAAAAAGTTATCTGTCACGTCTGTTTGTCTATATGTCTGTTCGCGATAAACTCAAAAACTACTGATCGGATTTTCATGCGGGTTTTACCAGCAGAGAAAATGATTCATGAGGAAGGTTTAGGGTATACAATATGTCAAGGTTTTTTTTATTATCGGTGTGGGATAACGTCAGTGAAAGTATAGTAAAAATATTTTCTATACTTTCACTGTAATTGAAAAAAACGAACTAGATTATTTAATTAACCAAATTAAATAAACAATATTGATATTTGCGCTACCTAATAATGTATTCGAAGTCAATGCCAACCTAAATTCATATCATCTACATACAAAGTTTGGATCCACTCTCGTATATATGTATGTATACTGTATAGTATACATATTTTATTACCTGCAACAAATTTGAGATTTAGGTTGACATCGACTACAAATATATTATTAGTTAGCGCAAATATCATTTTTGTAATTTAATTTGGTTAATTTAGTCATTTTTAGTATATCTGGTTTCTATTGGGTATCTTAGAATTATTAAAATCGAACGAAGTGGGTAAAAATCAAGTGAATGATATATTCATTCATTTAGGGGTTTAATATTTTCTTCAAATTATATGGGACCACTTCCGAGTATAACCAATTCAAATAAATAAAGAATCATTAAAATCGGTTCAAAATAGACGAAAATATCGATTAACATACATAAAAAAATACAACCGCACGTAGTAACCTCCTCCTTTTTCGAAGTCGGTTAAAAAATATGTCGGACGTGCTTCTTGGTGTAATATATAAATAAAAAGAATGTAACCTTAAAATTGTTTTCTAATATCGAATCATTAAATTTCGTATGACTTATTTACAATTTTAAAACTGCAATAACACAATAAACTTTGAGATTAATTAGTATTTAAAATTTTACAATAATATTATCATTTACTTACAAAGTAAGTAACTGTTATGTTCATATTTTACATGGGCAATAAGTTACTTTATACCAATACTAGAGCTGTGTTAAAGCGTGAAAGCGTAACAGATAAACAAAATCACTTTTGCTTTAATAGGAAAATACATGTAAGAGACCTTTGAGCCATTTTACGGAATATAAATCTTTGTTCAACAAATTCAAATACAACTCTGTTAAAAGAATAGTCCTAATTATTTCCCCATCGAACCAGTTTTGTTCACGTTTAACAGAATCGTATCTTTGAAAGTTAATTATCAAATTCTCTTTTTCCTTATTCTGCTCAATACCTTTAGGAGTGGAGGAACTTACACAAAGCAAATTGCTAATACCCGATAGCTCGGGGAAGGGGTAAAGAATGGTCCATTTCCTGCGGGCACTCCATCTTTTCTTTTCGATTGAACGTATTTCTAAGTAAAAAGTGATTCGTCAAAACCCTCTCATCCGTAACATGAGATCGCGTTCCACAGTAGTAACACATTACGTCGGAATATCGTACAACGTAGCACTTTTATTCATTGTTAACATTTCGTCCCGGGCCTATAATAATTTGTTACGATAACATTCATTCGGCTTTAACTTAATTTTTATATTCAACCCGGTTTTTTACTACCGCAGTTAAACGAGTGAAATTTTTACTATCGAAAATTTACTGGAGTTAAAAGTAATAACTTCAAAAATTGTGTAACGGCTTTCTATGTAATAAATATTATTTTAAGCTGTATTTAAAAGCTATATTATCTATCAAATTATGAATAATAATTATTTTTTAAAGTTTTATTGGATTTAGCGTTTGAGCTGTAGGTGGTAGAGCCACGATCTGTAGGTGGTAGAGCCGCGCTGAAGTCATTACTGGTTTCAGCATGAATGGGTCAGCTCATCCGGGTTTTGTTTTTTCGAACTGTTTACGCTATTGACCTAGCAAGGTCTAAACAGCTTCACCGAACTTACCCCTCGTCCGGGGTAGTACCACCCGACGCACAGATAACCGACGTGAAGTAACAGTGCTTGCATTGTTGCGTTTCGTTTGGTCAGTGAGGGCGCCGGAGGCCTACCTCTCCTCCCCTCTCCCACCCCTTTCCCTTCCCCCCAAAGGCTGGCAACACATTTGCGACTCCCCTGGTGTTGTAAATGTCTATGGACGGTGATGATCACCTAACATCAGGTGACCCACCTGTTCGTTTGCCTCCTATGATATAAAAAAAAACGTTTTGAACTTAATATAAAGAAAACTTGGTCTAAGATGTTAAACTTGATAAATCTAGAAGAACACTAACTCTTAAGTGCAGCTGGCGGAACACATCTATAGGTGTTTGGCAACAAATTTCCAACTCGAGGGCGATGGCTAGTCAGACGGACTTAGAAAATGCCTTACCAGTTCCCACCATGCTTGATTTCATCACAATTTTAAACCGACGTGAAGTAACAGCGCTTGCATTGTTGCGTTTCGTTTGGTCAGTGAGAGCGCCGGAGGCCCAGGCCCATCTCCCCTCTCCTCTCCCCCTTCATCCCACTCCCCACTCCCTCCATTTCAAATACAGGCTGGCAACGCACTTTCGAGTCCCCTGGTGTTGTTAGACTCTATGGACGGTGGTGATCACTTAACGTCAGGTGACCCATCTGTTCGTTAGCTTACTATGACATAAAAAAAATAGTCTTTATCGAAAACTTCAGCTCATTCGCAATTATTTGAACCTACATTGATCGACGCGGAATGCGATCATGCCAACAACTGAGCTGTCATCGCTTTAATACATGGTTTGATTAAATTAAATTACTCCATAATATATAATTTATCACGTAATAATATTTACTCTTGTAATCCGGTGAAGCTGTTAAGGCCTTGATAAGCCAATAGTGTTGTCAGTTAAAGAAAAAGCTTTCGGAATTAAAACTATGCTATTGTCCAGGCAAGGTACTGAAGTCCTGGTATTATTTGCTAGTATAGGGTATTATCTATGTTTGTAATTAGGTTCTACTATTAAGTAAGTACTATTGAACTGTACTGAATGACTATTTAAACGGTTCCAACGATTACGCGTTGTATGTATTCTCATTTGAACCGATAGATATAATATGTACATATCTGCCGATACTGCTAGGTTATATTTAGACTTTTATTTTTGTTTCTACCGTTTAAGTGCTCCTCGCTATTATCACTAATTTTAGATTCGTTTTAACTAACAGACTCGACATTAAGATAATTAAATTGGCGTAATTTACGATGATTTCATATTGTCCTGTCGCTGTTAATCTGGTATAATAAACAATTATAAGTAATATTTTATTTCATATTTTTATTGATAAATATTCTGGTCAATATTAAGATGCATGAATACTTTATATATGGTATACTTTTTCTAGTGTAATTATGTACTAACAAATCCGGACTAGAAAAAATGCGTGTTGTAAGTAACCCTGGTAGAGGTTAACCTTCATTGTTTTTCAAAAATGTTAGTCACTGTTGTATAATTTCTTAGTATATACAATCAGCAACTCTCGTTGTCTTCTTTAACCTCTTATACGTATTTGTTACTTAATATCGTGCCGGCGTACCTTTTTTTTTTTTTAACGTGGGAAAATCCCTTATGGATACGCCACCCTCCCGGGGGAGAGGGTGGGTTATGTCCGACTCGCACAGACTAAAACCCCACGGTGTCCCGACAGACCGTTTTGTGGGGGCGGCAAGGGATCGTTCAAGCTAATCAACCTTGTAGAGCCGCCCCCACGGTCCGCCCGGCGGAAGGTGACCGCCGGGCTCCTACCTATAGAGGG
>MU161720.1:0-27254 GCA_015888305.1 Antheraea pernyi
GTCCATATAATGTACGGTACGTTATAACTGAGTTACGGCTACATAACATTTCTACGCGTAATTATCAATCAGTTAGAGAATTAGAAGCACAAAATGTAATGAGAAGGCTAAATGCTATTAAATATATATGTGTTGTATCTTTGTCATGAGGCATTTTTTCCTTTGACTTTCAAACCATAACGATTCTAAACAAAGTTCACTTCAATAATATCATGTCCAAAAAGTTGAAACATATGTGTAAACGAAACTATTACTTATATGTTGTTATATTTATTTTATTGTATAAAAAATCTTTGCTGAACAAAGTGACAAGATTTTTTCTTAAAACATAAACCTACATAATAGTTACATTGCATTGTAGAATCATGAATCTCAATTAGAGTTCTGTCAGTATGTGTGTTATTTCGATATTTGATAAAATTATTTTTCTAAATATTCTTGAGTAAAGTAGGTTCTACGCGAATAGTGAACGGGTGCGAAGTTGAGCGGCACAGGAGTAACCCAAGAGGTAATAGGAAGACATTTATCGGCGATATATGTAATTTAATTTTTATCTTAACTGGACTCGGTAGGTGATGCTCCGCACGGGTTCTAGACTTATTTTAAAAGGTTTTTCACATACCAACTGGGTATATGTTTGCGCGAGTCCTCGGATAATTTGAATTCACAAATGGAAGCGGTAGACGCCACTGCAATCGGGTTTTTAGGTTATTTAAGATTTTTTGAGTTTAAAAATACAATTGAAACCGTTAATTACCGGTTTGGTTCAAACGAAGTTGCAGTCAGTTGGGTCAGCTAGTCTTTAATCAAATCAAATCAAATCAAATCAAAAAAAACTGATAGGGGAAAACACTGTGTCGGATAGAGTGTTGAAAACACCGATTCTCGTCCGATCACCGAAGTTTAGCAACCTCGGCGCTCGGTACTTGGATGGGTGGTCATTTGGAAGCACAGCGTGATATTGGCATTTTGTTGTATTTTTTTTTTATTCACTTGTACATTTTGTATCGTCACTTATCTTTATATCGTGTGTCTTTAAGAAACATATATGTTTTATTAGTGAAAGTATGTTCAACACATTGACATATAAAAACCCAATACACACAATCTCGAATAAAAGTAGCGCTCAAAACCATCCTGCAAAAACTCTCCAAAATACATACGTGGTTATAATTACTAATAACGATAAACTTATGATTTTGCAAATACAACCTTACCTGAATGATTTAAAGTTGATTTTACAAGGACGCAAGCGACGTATAATTCAAAATTATGCACTCATTTTTTGTTTATCAATAGTTGAACATAAAGTTCCAGAAATCACCTCCTACGTACATATTCACAAACTTTACCTTTTTATAATAGTAATAATATCGTACTAATTAATAATTACTAATTATTAAGCTTATCAAAACTATGAATACAGAATCAAACACATATATATTACATTAGGATAAGACCAATGATTTCCATCTATTTGCATTTATTTCCGTTGTATCGACCGTTACATGCAGTCAATTTTGATAACCCTGCTTATGGAGAAAAAGTGTGTGTGTGTGTGTTATTATGTACACGCGTTAGAAGTTATACTACTTTGGCGTAACAAGATAAAAATCTTTTCACAAATTTTATCTTTCGCCTTACTCTACGTTTGTAGAAAAAACGACACTAACAATAGAAATAAGGTATTTAATACATTGAAAGTTTTAATACAAAGAAATACAAAGAAACAGAATGTTAACTATAGCTAAATTCAGGGTGTCGGTTTTTCGTGACGAGTGCGAGCGCATCGTAAAAATTTACTCTCATCATTTTTCCCTAACGCGCCAAAAGAAGTATAACTTCAAAAAACTTTATCAAACGCATGCCGAATACAAACATTTACTATTAACATTTCTAAATATGTTTAATGCAATCGTTGGTGTAGTGAACCAGGTGTTTGTTTTACTAACCCTGTTTCGGCGGTCATACCCCAAATGACTGTTATTACGGGGACAATCGTCCGCCTGTCTGTCCGTGCATTTAGAAATGTTATTACTTATTATTACACACCCGTGTTTTTTAGAGTTCCGCTTTCATTATTTTAATATTTCTTTACCTTACGTCCTTTTTTTTAATGTCATAACTGGCAAACGAACTTGTGGGTCACTTGATATTAAGTGATCACCACCGTCCATGGACACTAACAACACCGGAGGAGTCGAAAGTGGGGGGGGGTGAGAGAGGGGAAGGGAGGTGGTCCTATGTCATAACGTCTGTTAGACAAAGGTGAATTCATAATTAAAATACCTCATGATACATGGTCATAAGTAGTTTCGAGTATAGTTGAAAGGTCGTGGTCTAGTGGTTTGACCGGTGGAATATCATTCCGATGTCCGCAGGTTCTAATCTGGGAGTGTACCAAATAACTGCGTACATTTACTAATTTCAATTGGTAATACTATCAGCTGACGGTGAAGGAAAACATCGTGAGGAAACCTGAACCTGAGAAATGTTCTTGTAGTACCAACGTATGTGTGATAATATAGAACTATGGATTTCTCAGAATTTGAAACTGTCATTACGTCGTAGACTGGCGTGGTGATTATGCCCATGATGATGATCGAGTCGAAAGGTCAAGAGTTCGATTCGCGTATAAGCTGGCTTTTGTAACAGTATTTGTCGTTTTGACTGTAAACTTTTTCATATGTCAACTATTTCGTAGTTAAATATGGTAACAAACTGGGGTTCCAAGGCCCACCTTGCGGAGCTAACTTGGCGTGCCGAGCACGCGGTAATCTATATAAGGAAAAGGATCGTGGCGGTAGGGGGGCGGGGAAGGGAAAGCTAGGAGCTGCCCTCTCGCGTTAGCCCTGAAAAAAAAACCATCGAACGAAAACGTTTCTTATGAACGCTGCCTTAACTATGAGAGACATATAATTGAGTTCCAGAGAAAAGTTGTAGAGCTTGATAATGCCTACAAAAAAGTCAATGACAGCAAATGTCTAACTTCAACGTCCGCCTTGCCCGTCAGTATGTTATAAAACTATAACATAACAGATGGCGCTGTATCAGTTGTTCAGTAAATGTTCTTCTTCTTCTTGTTTTGGCTCCGCAGAAGCATTTGCCAGTGTCAATGTTTTGTTTTATGTTCCAGAGAGTTTGTTAATTTCCATTGTCGAGTAATTAATTCAATATTCTAACAAGATGGTGGCTCCCTTGTTAGAACTTTCCATGGAGTTTTTGTGGCATCTCAGAATTCATGGTCCGTGGTATTATTCTCCATTCACTTCACTTATGCACAATAAACAAACTATATTACATAAAACACCACCAATTTTACACAATACAGAGTCAAGTAACACAAGATTATAAATAAAAAATAAAATACACTACATGACAGACCGAGATCCCGCCAAAAACTCCGTTTATAGGTGTGTACACGCGGAGGAAATCAATCTTCTTTGGTTTATTATTACATATTATAAAACAAAGTACTCTGTCACATATGTCTGTCTGTCAGTTCACGGTAAACTCAAAAACTACAGAACGGATTTTCATACGGGTTTCAACAGTAGATAAAGTGATTCATGAGGAAGATTTAGGTATACTTTGTCAAAGTTATTTTTATTATCAGGGCGGCATAACGTCCGCCGGTCCCGCTAGTATGTAATTATACATATATTAGAATGCTCATAAAACATATACTGTACGGAAAACCTGCAGTATAAATACCTATTTATAACCTAACCTAACCTAACTATACATTTATTCATTCTGATATACTGCTAGACTCAAACAGATACAAATACATACCTACTTTACGTTTAACACTTAACGCATACCATGTGATACAAATTTTGCCAAACTGGGCTATAAAAACTTTCACTTCAAAAAAATATAAAAAGAAAACATATTTTACATTATTGCGCATTAAGTGAGCACTCACCCCTACCACTTCTACCGACGAATCGGAGGTCGTTACAATAATGTAAAATATGTTTTCTTTTTATATTTTTTTGAAGTGAAAGTTTTTATAGCCCAGTTTGGCAAAATTTGTATCACATGGTATGCGTTAAGTGTTAAACGTAAAGTAGGTATGTATTTGTATCTGTTTGAGTCTAGCAGTATATCAGAATGAATAAATGTATAGTTAGGTTAGGTTAGGTTATAAATAGGTATTTATACTGCAGGTTTTCCGTACAGTATATGTTTTATGAGCATTCTAATATATGTATAATTACATACTAGCGGGACCGGCGGACGTTATGCCGCCCTGATAATAAAAATAACTTTGACAAAGTATACCTAAATCTTCCTCATGAATCACTTTATCTACTGTTGAAACCCGTATGAAAATCCGTTCTGTAGTTTTTGAGTTTACCGTGAACTGACAGACAGACATATGTGACAGAGTACTTTGTTTTATAATATGTAATAATAAACCAAAGAAGATTGATTTCCTCCGCGTGTACACACCTATAAACGCACTGTTTTTTATACTTATTCGTTGTTATTACAAAAAAAGTTAAATCGTACTGAATACTTGCTTTAATAAGGTTTCGTATTAAATGCACCGCGGTCGCTGAATGTTCGCCATCTTGCTCTTTTGTATCGCTTTGGTTACGTTACGTTAGACTTGCGAAAAAGGATAACGCGAACTTACCTCGGGCGAGCGCGGTGTATTTATTACGAAATCTTTTAAAACTAAGTATTTAATACGTATTTAACTTTTTTGTAATACCACGGTATAAGCGTTTGACTACAATATCATTTGATATTAAATGTCCATGTGGTCTATTATGGTAAACACGCCAAATTATATCAATTGAAAAGTTCTCGTATACATCCAGCTAGGCCGCTTTCTAGGATCACAATATGTATTCATTATAGGTTTTTATTTATGTCATAGGTGGCAAAGAACAGGTGGGTCCCCTGATGCTAAGTGATCATCACCATCCATGGACACTAACAACACCAGAGGAGTCGCAAGTGCGTTGCCACCCTTTGGGAGAAGGGTTAGGGGAGGGAGAGGGAAGGGAGAGAGGAGAGGGGAGGGGTGGTAGGCCTCCGGCACTCTCACTGACCGAACGAAACGCAACACTGCAAGCACTGTTACTTCACGTCGGTTTTCTATGAGAGGGTGGTACTACCCCGGACGAGCCGACCCATTCATGCTAAAACCAGTAATAGTTTCAGCGTGGCTCTACCACCATTAAAAATAAAGCTAATATTATGTGTATGTAGCTATATAATGTGGGTTTGTTTGTTTGCTACCTTCGGCGTTAGTATTACTGAACCTATCAGCATAGACCTATGATCATTTGATTTGGCTGCGGATTGGGCTACTTATTTTTTGGGATCGTTTGAGCCTTTGCCTTTTTTTTATTGCGCAACGTAACTGCAAGTGAAGGTCTTAGTACAGTCTATATGTAATTTCGTTGCCCTGTTATCATACTTTAAATTATTCTTAACTAGCTTCTGCTCGCGATTTCGTCTGCGTGAAATAGTTACTTTGAGTTAACGCTAACTTTAACGCTCGACTTCTTTAACGTAGAAGGTG
This sequence comes from Antheraea pernyi, assembly GCA_015888305.1. Taxonomy (NCBI): domain Eukaryota; kingdom Metazoa; phylum Arthropoda; class Insecta; order Lepidoptera; family Saturniidae; genus Antheraea; species Antheraea pernyi. The sequence goes on from MU161720.1 coordinate 5,543, forward strand.
AAAATAATTTTAAATAATACGTACATTAACCCCGATTTTTATACATTCTTCATTGGTGCTCGGCTCCTATTGGTTTTAGCGTGAACATATATAGCCTACCACCTTTCTGGATAAATGAGCTATCTAACACTTTTAGCGATAGAGATAGAGATTAGCGCGTTCTAGCAAAAGTTTGTAGTCCGGTGAAGCTGTTAAGACATTGCTTGGTCAATAGCGTAGTCAGTTCGAAAAAAAAAGCGTTCAAGCAAACAAACTCTTCAGATTTATAATATTAGTACACATTTATGCGTGTGTGAAATTATCCCTCTAAATGTGATTATAAATTCGTTATCGGAAAATATTGAAAGCACGGGTCCCTCATCTAAACTGCTTAAAGATTAACAACTCTGATATTCGTATGCAGGGCCTTAACAGGTCAATTACCCCCATTGACTTAATATTCCAACAAAGAGAAGACCTGTTGAAATATTCAGAAGCAAAGGCGCCCGGGGCTTTGTTTTTGAGTGCTCACTCAAGGGAGACGGGGGATTTTTATGAGCCCAAGTCGGAGTTATCGTAAACACATATATAATATACATTATATCGATATATCCAGTTTTAAAATTGCAAATTATTTAAATTCTTATTTTTAATTTATTGCTGGCCGAAAAAAAACCTGCACAATAATTAACGAAAAGAATAGACACTAACCTACGTATAGTAAAACATTTCTTTGAACACTTCCCTTTCAAGAGGATATAAAATACAAGGTTTTGCTCCTGACTTCGCTAGAGTTGATCTATGTTTGATCTGTCCCTGTAACTGTACTTTTTTTCTAGATGATAGGTACTCTGTCCTTTGTAGTACTTCTAACAACGTTTATAAAAAATGTAGATTGTTTGAATAATTTAGTCCTGAAAGCGTAACAAATATAGATAAATTACAGTTATATTATAGTTTTACAAGCGGGCACGGGGAACGTTGTCCCGCCCTGATTATAAAAAAAAACTGACAAATTGTATACCTAAATCTTCCTCATTAATCACTCTATCTACTGGTGAAAGTCGCATAAAAATCCTTTCAGTAGTTTTTGAGTTTACCGCGAACAGACAGACAGACGCGACAGAGAACTTTGTTTTATACTATGTAATAATAATGATAATAAATTACAGTATTATTATAGATATTATGATAAAAGTTAAAAATTCTAATAATACGTACGGAACGGTTAACAAGTCGACGTGAAATCGTCGAGGCGTCGCGTCGTGCCTCCTACACTTGTGGTGATTCTAAACGCAAATGACTATTAGTGGCCGCTTAGGCAACCTAACGTGTGTCTTACAAATTATATTACTATTCTATAAGAGCATTGACCTCTAATCCGATACGAAATATATATACGAGTTGCTGAGGTATGTATGCCTGGCACACATATATGTTTCAATAACTCATATATGTATGAATAGTTAGCTTAGCTTAGGTGAGCTCAGATAGATCGCGAATTGCATGTATCAGGCAACAGCCCAAGCCCAGGTGTGCCGTGCACCCTTGAGCTAGTTGTCAAATAAAATCGGCCGAGTGCCTTAAGCGCTCGCCTTAGTAGTCCGGTGAAGCTGTTAAGACCTTGCTAGGTCAATAGCATAGTCAGTTCGAAAAAAAAAAAACATTGACCTCTAATAATCGGTATCCTAACTCTGCCTCCCAATAAATTCTTGAAAACTTAATATATGGCCGCAAATACTTACATAAGCTAGAATTAGTAAAAGAGCAACACAATTTAAATACTAGGGACAGCAACAATTTGCTCATTCAATGTTTCAGGCTCACTAGGACCAAAAACCGTTTTTAAGTGCAGTGTTAGGTTTTACAACAAACTCCCAAAGAACATTACCGATTTGCCAGATAGTGAATTCAAGCACCACATCTTATATTATGGGGTGGATCAATATGTGAACGATGGTGACGTCTGGAAATGACACCGTTCTCTGTGCATTCACAAATGAATGTAACTATGTTTTGTGAAAATATAATTTCTGTTTTTAGAGGATTATTGGAGGTGGTAGAGCCACGCTGAAACTATTACTGGTTTCAGCATGAATGGGTCGGCTCGTCCGGGGTAGTACCACCCTCTCACAGAAAACCGACGTGAAGTAACAGTGCTTGTATTGTTGCGTTTCGTTCGGTCAGTGAAAGCGCCGGATACCCACTTCCCCTCTCCTCCCAACCCCCCTTTCCCAACCCCTCTTCTCATTCCCTCTCCCAAACACAGGCTGGCAACGCATTAGCGGCTCCCCTGGTGTTGTTAGTGTTTATGGACGGCGGTGATCACTTAACATCAGGTGACTCTTGTTATCATGTATGTGTATCAAATAGCATACTATCAATAACAGCTAGTACCAAATAATTATGATGGACATTTTGTACATGGGAACCATATATCTCTTCGTAAATGATAAGGTATAGGAATTATTTCGTAATTATTTTAAAACATTTTTTATTCTTAACCAATTTTCATTATATTTTGTACAAGACAAATATATTCGTTTTAAACTTATAACCTATAAAAATAATCAGTAACTTGTATATTATAACGTATAGTTTTATAAATCATAAAATACTTCCAAATTATTATTAGAATGCATTTGAATAGAATATAATTGTCATATATTTCTAGAATAGTTTTATTTACATAAAGTAAAGTGAAACAATAGATCCAAAATATTTACAAAATAAAAAAAAAAAGTTGCTAGGCCTAGAAAGATACGAATGAAGGGAATTATAAAATTGAATTCAAGTAAGAGAATTGCGTTCGCCAAGCACTTGAGGATCTTCGTATTAAAATATCACTTTACATGTCTTTGACCTAAGGAGCTGAGGAACTGTAAACGCAATTATTACAATACTAGCTTTGGCTCGCGCCTTCGCTCGAATTAATGTAGACTTGTCCTATCTCTTGGGGCAATACATTTCTTCTAGATAGAAGGTACTCCGTGTTTTATTCCGTACACTTAACAACATGTGTGCAAACTTTTTATATTGATAAATCGAGTAGTTAAGGTGATGAAATACAACAAGTAAAATAATAAACTCACATTCACATTTACAATATTAGAAAGGAAGTAAGGTATGATAACGGGTCGGCAGTGCACATATGATAGCTCCGATAACACGATGTTGCAAGCAATGGATGCTTGCAACATTGCTGCGGTGACCGCTTGTCATCATGCCGCCTGCTTATTTCCCCATTGTGCATTTGGGGTGTAGGGGGTGTCGAATAACATCTAAGACTTGAGACACCCAAGCCAACCTCGCCTGCACGTGGTGCACCCTGCTGAATAACGAACGAGGCAATGGCGAAAGCGGGGTGGTAGAGTTTTACAACCTGACTGGGTCGCAACCACCATGTATATGGCGAAAAATCCCATCATAGTGATTCGCTTTTGCGGGTCGCGTTTCGGGATCAGCCTGTGCATATCCAGCTTTTTGCAGGCCGGCATGACAGCGGCGACCAGCGATGGATAGTGTGTCACTCGGTGGTCGACATTGTTTATGGATTGTACTGTGCTTACCATCAGGCACAGTGCAGACATTTTGCCGTGCTACTGTAAAAAAAAAAAAATACAATCTAAATAGAAAGAAAACTAGTGGATGCTTTATACAACGTAGTTGATTCTGCCAATCACTCAAACTGTATTTTATAACTATTGAAAAACCACTCAAATATCACATTTTCAATTTCGAATACTGCATATATGACGTTTATGATTTATGTCGCACGGTGGTCATTGGGCCTTACAAGAACTTCAAATTGCATTCTGTTCTAAATAATTAAATAATAGGCACTCCTTGTCTACATCTCATTGTTACGTACTAAGTTTATGGTTATGGAGTGGTTACGATTGCTATATAATTCAGATACAACGAACAAAACTACAATTGTTGGCTTGTAGTTGATATAAGCATTACATTATTTGGGGTCTTTATTACCTTGTCATAATTTTCATATTCTTTTTAAGGTAGGAACTACTTAAAAATCCTTACGTTCAAAAGGGTTTCTAGGAAGAGTAGGAGTTCATTTAGGTCTGCTATGACGGGCAGACGGAACATTTTCATTTTTTTTTAATGTCAAAAGAGGCAATTGAACAGGTGGGTCACCTGATGTTAAGTGATCACCACCGTCCATAAATACTAGCAATACCAAGGGAGTCGCAAGTTTGTTGCCAGTTTGTGTATGGGGGAGGGGAAAGGAGAATGGGGAAGAGAAAGGGGAAATGAGGTGGCCCTCCGGCGCTCTCACTGACCGAGCGAAACGCAACAATGCAAGCAAGCATAGTTACTTCACGTCGGTGTTCTGTGAGAGGGTGGTACTACCCCGGGCGAGCCGACCCATTCGTGCTGAAACTAGTAATACCTACAGCGTGGCTCTACCACCTAAAGGAAATCTATCATCTATCAACAAAAAGTGGGTGAACTTGTTTAATGTTTTACATTAACATTAAAAAAATATTTTGTAGAGTAACTAATAATAGGTAAAAAAGGAACTATGATGTTTATGTAGTCCGGTGAAGCTGTTAAGACCTTACTAGATAAATAGCATAGACAGTTCGAAAAAAAAAAGTAAGTAAAGGGCTCTATATTTTTGTAGAACTTTTATCCTATAAATACCGTATATTCGCTTCTAAAATAATTAGAATTACTTGGTATCCGTTTCATCTTTCTAAATGAACAGCGAATAAGGAATGTTGTTAGACAAGAGAAGGAACATCGACAAATGTAAACTTGCCTCGCATCTCATATTCAAATAGTGCGGGGGAGCTAACGAACCAGGCGGAGGGTGATTCGGGGCCGCGGAGGCACGGGGCGGTAGTGGATTTAACTTGTAAGAAAATATAAACTTACCCCGCGCTCCACGAAGACGAGAATCGTCAACAACTGTCATATAGGGATGGCCAGAGTAATCGATAAAAAAAGTATTATAGTTTAGTCCAATTGTGTATTTTCCGTTACCATATTTGTACTTTACAAAATCCATAATATCTATCATACAATAACATAAAATACTACCAATAAACTTCCTAGAATGGCCTTAACGTGACTTCATGTGATTCGACCCGTCTAAACTATATAGTAAAAATAAGAAGAGGTTATAAAAACAAACGAATGACAACAAAATTACGAAAAGATAACAAACAGAACATTACGCGGAGTTGCAATTTCTTTTTGTACCATTTTTTGTGTCTGTATTGACATTAGATTATAAACAGTAGGAAGGATTAAAATAAAACAATAATTATAGAAGTAGATTGGTTGGCAAAGGAAGCTGTTGGTGACGGTATTTGTTTTGGATAATGGCCTTTTTATTCCGAAGTTTTCCATATTATAAAAATATGCTATATGGATCTATTGAAGGAATATTTATTACGAAAGATCCCTCATCAAAGGTACTTGGTATAAAACGACCCAGCCTTATCCTTCTCGTTTCCCTTGAACCGTTAATGGTGAGGATAGAAATTATATTTTTAAGACTTAATTCCCAGCATATTTCAATAAAATTACTAAATTAGACAGCTTGGTGAAAAAACTACAATTTCTTTAGGGGACTGAGTATAATAGATTAGAGGATCTTTACCATGTTATTGTGGAATGTATCCGTAATAGAAAGGCGAGAATACCTACTATGTAATGGTAAATCAGGATTTTCGTTCAGTTGGAGTCTGTATCGGTGTTTTGGCTTCTATAGGCTAATCAATATGTGTAGTGTATGCCTTTCAATAAGGAAGACATGGTCGCTTTGTGACCAAACCCTTTAATAAATAAAGAAAAAAGAAACAATATTTTGTACCCACTTTCAAAAAATCGCAAGAATTGATAATAATATTATTTATGTAATTATTTATTATCGACTATTTAAAAACGTTGGAAACCCTATTTAACGAATCACACTATCAAGAACGACCCCGCAAGTTACTAACGATATGGATAAGTTTCCCGTTGTTGAGTTAACTGGAATTAAACTTACGGTGTCGTTAATCCTAATAATATCGTGTAACCTTACCTCGTGTTTCATGGGTTGGTAGCTTATTATTGGAAAATATATATCTGTATAGGAAGCAAAGACGGTCATTAAAAATTCCTTAAACAAACAAAAGCTTTCGGCTAGCGTGTACACGTAAAAAACCAATATAGCCCTGAGCGGCGGGAAAGTGGAAAAGAAGTTAAGAGGTGTCTATTTGTCACGTTCCTTCCTGAATAACGCTCTGCTTTCCAATTAAGGGTAAGCGCTCTCTTTGTTTATCTTAAATTGCGAGAAAATCTCACTCAAATTATCGAGTGAAAAAGACTAAGGGGATCGGTGCCCTGCGAAACATAACTTTTGTTTCGTTACGGGATAAAAAGTTGTGTTTCTAACGTTGAGGGATGGGAAGTGGGGAATTTTTAATAAGCGAAAAATTTAATGAGGACCCCCGACCGCTTTTTTTTTTGCTTCGGCCCGCCGTGTCAGCTATCGGGGAACGGACAGATTACTTTCTTGATATCGGATAAAAATATTAATTACTTTTAAGTACCATTTTCTTTTCATATTCTGAAGTTCAACGTTCCTAAATAAACCTAATGGTTGTCCATAAAAGCTTAGTATTTTCTTTCCATTTGTTTAGTTTTATTGATATAATCTCAACGAAATATCGATTACTAAATAGCGTTATTATATCTTTGGATTAAATATTTCCTCCAATACAATTTATTACTAACGTTATTATTCTAAAGAGATAAAAATGCTATTCTAAATTACTTTATAATAAACATTCGTTACGTATAAAGATTAATTGGTGGGTTTAAACGCAGCCTTACCTTATTTTACCCCTGAGTGGTATTAGTAAGAGGCCAATTTAACGCGCCAGTAGTCAAGGAGCGACATCTGCTAATCGATTGATTGACCCCACCTTAGTGACGATAAAAAATACGCTAAGGGCACATTTTGTCTCCGACCTTCCTACGACTCTTTAATTGTGTCCTACGTGTCTTTTTCAAAAGAATATAAGGATTATCTTAGAATGTAGTTTTATAGTGAACAATTTTCTTAGAAAGTCATTGTGATCATAGGCATTGTGATTTTCGGACGGACTTCGTGACGGATTATATGAACAGAAAACACATAGTTTGTTTGTTCGTGTAAAGAAAATATTATGGAATAATTAAATAAACAAAATAACACAGATAAAAATATTACCATGACATTGAAAAAAACAATATTTCAAAAACATTTTTGTAAAAAAGTAATTAGTTCTTATACCTACATAAGCAATATACATTATTCATATATACTACATTCATTATTCATTCTTTAATTATGACAGGTGAATAGTTAATACACCTACATAAATACATACATACCAATATATATTCACCGCTCGAATAGACAGAGAAAAAACGAAGCAGTAGGGCGAGACTTGCTTTCAATGCATTTCAAAAATACGTATCTAGTTTGCGATTGAAGAATTAATTTACCTGGCTTAAATATAATCTGATAGTATTGTATAATGTATTGGAAATATATGTTTAAAAATGTACCCGATCGAGTTTCTTGCCGGTTCTTCTCGATGACTGGGTTGTTTTCCGAACCGGTAGTAGTCTTTGACGTTCATAAGTGCCTTATTAGGGCCTAAACTGAATAAAGTATTTTTGATTTGATTTGATTGCTTTTGAATCATTTTGATTTATTAATATTTGAAATCTTTAAATTACAATTATACTTAATGTTTGTGAATATGTTTGTAGAATGTAATTTCTGAAATTAATAATCGGATTATAAAAACTCTTTCACCCATAGAAAGTAACGCTCGAGCGGTACTATTGCATACTGTAATAAAATGTTGGAATGAATGTGTAAAAACTCGCAGACAAGTGTTAGTGTTAAATAAACACATTCGATTTATGTTTTTCTAGTGACAATACATTCGTCGAACAAAGCCGAAGCGGCGACGTCAGAGTAAAACAAAACAGACACTTCTGTTAACCAAACATTGTTGTCGAAACAACACAACATGGGCTTCGTCTACACCCTTCCACGTTATACACCTTCTTCCCTCAGTCGCTGGGGTGAATGGAGGAATTATTTTTGTATAAACCCGCGGCGAAAAAGATCTTGGTCTCACCTTTCATTATTAACTCGACCCTTTGATGCACTGCCTCTGCCCTTACAAAATAATAACTTTAAATTTGCTTCGTTATTTTATAACTTCTTGGATGTGTTTTAGGTTCTGTATTATATTTGTAAAATAACATTTCATACGTTATGCAGTTAACTTTAGAAATTCATTTGTCCGTAAATAATTCGGTTGCAGTTAGTTTTGTAGGTGGTGAGCTACGCTGAAGTTATTACTGGCTTGAACGTAAATGGGTCGGCTCGCATAGCACCACCTGACCCACAGTAAACCGACGTGAAGTAATAGTGCTTGCATTGTTGCGTTTCGTTCGGTCAGTGAGAGTGCCGGAAGTCCACCTCCTCCCACTCAACCATTTCCCTCTCCCCTTTCCCTCAAACACAGGCTGGCAACGCACTTGCAACTCCCAACTCCTCTTGTGTTGCAGGTGTCTAAGGACGGAGGTGATCGCTTAAAATCAGGTAACCCACCTGTTCGTTTGCCTTCTAAGATATAAAAAAAAATTAGAAAATTCAAATGGTTTTAAAGAACAAAATAATTCTCATTACTTTTTGTAATCTATTATTAACTAGCTTTTCCCTACGGTTTCGCTTGCATTGAAGTCGATTTGACTCTAGATCCTCACAATGTCTATGCAAAATTTCAAGATGATTGGTTAAGTTGTTAAGCCATGAAAGGGTATCGTATATTAGTTAGGTTAGGAAATGTTTGAATATGAATGTTATCTAGTCTTTGGATTATTAAAAATTAAAGTAAATTTAACGTGTAATGTGGGTTTCTATAATATTAGGTCTTTACCTATGAAATTGCCGTTTTGTATGAAAAAATTGAAAAGAATTTTTTTAATGTATTTTTTATTTGTCTTAATCGAAGTAATCACCCATGCAATCAATGCATCTTTTATTTTTAGTTTCCCTTCTTAAAGAAATCAGCTAGACGGGAGGCAACAAATTCTTCAAAGGCATTTTGTACTGCCTCTCGGGTATTGAATTTTTTTCCCACCAAGGAGTTATCCAAATTCTGGAAAAAGTAGTAGTCTGTAGGCGCAAGGTCTGGTGAGTAGGGCGGATGACGGAGAACTTCCAACCCCAGTTCTTGCAACTTGGAGACCGTCTGCTGTGCAGTATGAGGTCGCGCGTTGTCGTGCAGGAGCAGCGGAGACGAACGACTGACCAATGCTGGTTGGAGATGTGCCTGATTCTCCATCATTGTGTTCAGTTCTTCACAGTACACATCTGCAGTAATGCTCACCCCGTTTGGTAAGAAGCTCTGATGAATCACACCGGCGCTAGACCACCAAACAGTGACCATCACTTTTCTAGGGGTAAGTTTTCGTTTTGGACATTGTTTAGGTGCTAAACCAGGATCCAACCAACTTGCTGAGTGCTTACGGTTATCAAACAGAATCCATTTTTCATCGCAGGTAACAATGCGGTTCAAAATTCCTTCATTTGTGTGTCTGTTGAGCAGTGCAAGGCACGTCTCGACGCGTACTTCGCGCTGGCGATCATTGAGTTCGTGGGGCACCCATTTGTCAAGCTTCTTTACCTTGCCAATTTGACGTAAATGAACCAATATTATTTTGCCGCTAACGTCGAAAGCTGCTGCAAATTCAGCCGTCATATTCCATAATTACTCGAATTTTTAACGTATCCATGATAACAAAAAAGATTGAAATGCGATGGAAATGTAACACTAATCAATAAACAAATAATTACTTTTGGAAAAAGAATTCCATGTTTTTAAAATAAAATTAATTTGAAATTAGACTTCTTAGCCAAACAAAAAATATTTTGATTTCAAATGGCCAGTACTGCAGAACGGCAATTTCGTAGGTAAAGATCTATTATCTTTTATAATCATCTGCATGTAGAAAGAGTTGGTTACGGAAATCTTAGTTACTAATTACAGTTTGAATTTGAGGAATTTTGGTACAAGATTTTATAAGTAAAACTTCTTATGGTAGGGCTTTGAAATTCCAATCCGCAAGCCTTTTGTGTGTCGAAAACTGGGGAGGGTACACACTGTTTCGTGTAGAGTGTTGAAAACACCGATTCTCGTCCTCGTACCGAAGTCAGCAACGTCGGGCACGGTCAGTACTTGGATGGGTGACCGCCTGGGAACACCGCGTGACGTTCGCGTTTTGTTGAATTTTTTACTTCTATCCTGTGACGTTACGATACACCCTGTTTTTTATATTTTTGCTTTTCGAGGTAGTGGTTTTAATATTACATCCCTTCTTTTTGATCTAACAAAATAAATTATTGTCGAAAACTTGAATTTATATGAATTCTTAAACATTATAAAGTAAATGGTAAATAACATGTAATAATCGTTTGGTGTTTATATTAATTGAAATGATAATCTGGTAGTGCGTATAAAGAATTAATTAAAAAAAGTGACGTAAGAGACAGAAGACTCTTGTACGTTTGATGAGGGAGCGAGATGTACAAGTTCCTTTATGTTTCGCTACGTCTTTTTAGTGTTGTTCTCTTTCCGTTTTTAATTATTGAACCACTCATTCCTAATTATTGTTATTAGCGATGGGGAGAGTGAAAATTGAGGGGCCACAGTAATATTGACCGCTCAGCTTGAGGTGCGTCCCTCGGGACGTTTTTAATTGTGCTCGCTTTTGACTTTTCCTCTTGTTCTTTTGAGACGCTTCAATAAACTTGAATTTTACGGTGTCTTACTTGTATTAGGTACTTTTTATTGGTTTAGGGGGCTAAAAATTTTTATATTGCGTCCATGAAAGTATGGATTGTGAGCAGCTGTGTTTTATGTATATGCTTACGTCAGGCAAATATTAAGGCGTATTTACCAGTCAAACCACCAGTTATGTTAAATTTTGTAAATATGGTTAATGATGGTTAAGATGGGTAGTTTTTTTATGTTGACTAATGATAAGCCTTTCTGAAATCATATGTGATTAAAAATTAAGGTGGTCATTACTTCGCACTTCCGCTTGGAATTGCTTGGCCGCTGTCAGGTCTTACTGCAACAGAAAACGGTTGTGATACAAAAGTAATTAAGAGACCTTATTGATCGAGAGTTGGCGTGACGTGACGTTGGCGGATAGTTAAACCTGTCCTCGATCAACATTGTTGTTTATGTGTGTTTCGTTCCTTCGCGGAGCATCTTCAGATCGATTTGATTTGGTTGGTTAAAACTAGCAGTATCATTAAGCAATCTATGGTTGATCTCAATGGCCCAATATGTTTTTATATCATGTTAAGTAACCATGTAGAAAAATATAGTGGCACACTCTTAAAGACATAGGTTTTCAAGCGCAACAAACTATAGGAGGTTTGGTGAAAGTCTTCATATTGAGAGAGCTTCCAGGCTAGTAGTAGAAAATGCACACTACGCTACGTATTTTTCATCAAATGCGTTCGGGCTCATCCTTATGATTCCAACCCATTTCAACTGACGCGATATCCAAACATGCAATAATTAAGTCACTGTTATTTAGAAATGGTAATAAAAAAGAATTTTATAAATGCTGTGTAAGGAATTCTGAAATGCAACGATGATGGCTTAGTTGATTGCGTGTGTAGACACCGCGTTGATGAACGTAGGTTCCTTGCAATTGGGTCGGAACTTTCGATGAAGGAAAATATTGTGATGTAACCATAACTTGGTGCCAGGCACTTTTCCAAGTCCGCCTGGCTAGCTACTATCCTCAAATTGAAAAGCTGTTACCAAGTACCCTCTAGATCTAACATGTTTGTCATCCTAGGCCACATAGTCATTTAACATGAGATGAGATTCTGGTGAAACGCTAAAAAATGGGGGGGTGGTAGTGTTTTACAGCCAGACCGGGTCGCAGCCACCATGCATATGGCGAAAAAGTCCGTCATAGTGATTCGCTTCTGCGGGTCGCGTTTCGGGATCAGCCTGTGCATATCCAGCTTTTTGGCAGGCCGGCATAACAGCGGCGACCGGCGATGGATAGTGTGTCACTCGGTGGTCGCCGTTGTTTTTGGATTGTACTGTGCTTACCATCAGGCACAGTGTAGTCAATTTGCCGTGCTACAATAAAAAAAAACCTTCGATCAACGATAACAACGATAATAAGTTATTGTTGATCGACGGCTAAAACCTATAAAGTGTAAACAAAGTATATACAATTATTTTAAAGAATTGTATTCGTTATATTCACTAATAGCTAATTACAATAAGGATAATATATATCGTACCTAAAACGATATATTGTAAGTATTAAAGGTATGCTTAGTCAATCCGCTAATGTCTCTAATGCGTATCACTCGGCATAAGGTATTTTATATCCAAATTGCCGTACCGTAAGCCGGAAAGCTCCGGTAAGCCCTCAAACCGAGATCAAAGGAGCTCGCCATTACGATTGCGGCTCATTTTTTATTTAGCCCGGAACGAACTCTTATCTTAACGCTCCTGCTTACTTTATGATGTAATAAAGCTGATTTTTAATCTACCGGGAAAATTGGAGAGGATCGATAGCCAGTCGCTGTTCGTCTTGTGTTTTTATGTTTGATCATCAGCTTTATAATTCATCTAGTTATTTTTTTTTGAACGATTAAATAATGTATGTTTAGAGTGGTTTTAATCTTCTGCGCGGTGGTGTTTATGACAGATGTATACAGTACTGCAGTTTATATGGAATTGTACGATGCAATTTTAATTAATTTACTGTCGCTGTTTACATATTTTTATTTAAATTAAGATTTTTATTATAAAGTAAATCTGTTTGAAAGTCATCGCAAACATTTTCTCTCTTTCTTGGTAATAACAAATACATTCCTTTTTTATTGATATAATATTTATCGTATTTGTATACTATCGGTACATTATCATGGGAGGAATAAGCAGTTTTATTGAAAATATTATGTCTTTACCTATGAAATTGCCGTTTTGTATGAAAAAATTTAAACGAATTCTTTATTTGTATTAATCGAAGTAATCACCCATGCAATCAATGCATCTTTGCCAACGCAGTGGCAGTTTATTGATGCCCTTCTTAAAGAAATCAGCTAGACGGGAGTCAACAAATTCTTTAAAGGCATTTTGTACTGCCTCTCGGGTATTGAATTTTTTTCCCATTTTCCCGCCAAGAAGTTTTCCAAATTCTGGAAAAAGTAGTAGTCTGTAGGCGCAAGGTCTGGTGAGTAGGGTTACTATTTATGTACTAGCCTTTAAGAAAAGGAATATATCAAATTTGGTTGCCATAAAAATTATATCAATCCGTCAGATCAAAACATCAGAGAGATAGTCAGTTTTTGTCAAGATAATAGGTCGTAGCTCGCATTTATACACACTGGTATTATAATGAAGCAATACAATAAGAAAACTTCTCACGGTAGTTTGATTCACGAAGAAGGCTCCTTCTAACCGGGTGATCATATGAGTCAATCCCCAAACAAGTATGAGAGCGACCTCAGTGTCTTCTCACATACGTGGTGTCGTGTATAAGGTGACAGCATCAGGGTATAAATTGTTTACCCACTCAACACAAATACCTGGCTGGCCGTACTGAGGGCATTCTCCTGTCAAGCGCTCTTGCATGAAGCGGTGCAATGTTCCGGAGATGTATATGAACAGATGCATCCGCACCGTAGAATATGTTTGTGGCTAGGCGGCTGATGAACGCGCTACGGTTTTATTTCGCATGAACTGTGGAGCTGCTTTGATTATACTCAGCGTAAGATGAAGTTGTGCGGGTAGCTTCATTTTTGATTGCTTGGACAGGCATCGCTACCATACCGGGGACGTTTAAGTTAGGCACGACCTTATATACGTCTTGTATAAACTAAGTCTCGTATTCAGGGGTCATTTCGATGTTATGAGAGCGACGGTTGCTATAAATTTATATATCTCGGACGTTGACATTGTATTTCTATAGTATTATGCTTACCGTAAGGTTCAATGTTATCACTTCGTCATTCTGCAACAAAAGACAAAGAGATAAAGATGATTCGGTCGTGAATACAGCTGTGACAATGATTTTAATATATATTCTTTGTAAATGTAATTTACTGAAGCATAATATATATATAATATAAGCATATGTGTATATTTATTCAATATTACCCTTTTCATATGCCATCAATATGAAACATTTTATAAAGTTTGCCGCACGTGCATGGCTAGTGCAATATATTGTGTGCTGAGAGTTAGCCACGTTTAATATTACACTACGCCTGAATGAAATTTTTTTGTACTTTATGACTTTAAAGACACAGTTAACAATTTACAGCCAATAAAAAAATATTTAATTCTCATTATATTTATTCTCTCTTTAATTTTTGAAACTATCTTTAGCAAATTTAATTTTTTTGTTGGTTTAATATATTTTGCTTCTCAGTTGTCATAATAAAGTTACGAATTTATTCCATATAGATTATAGATTTTATAACAATATTTATTAGAAGTGTTCATAATCCACGAATAGATTGGGGATTTGCACGATTCGACTTTTGCAACTCCTAGACTGATGGGGGCATATAGCACCGCGCCGTGACGCCGCCGCACGTCTTTAGGGGTAGACGTATGCCTTTTTATGAATAACTAAATGATTTATGAAGTATGCACGTGAGAATACTATTATGTTGTTCTTAGAGTACGGCGATTTGTGAATATAAAATCTGTTAAAAAATTCTTAGCCTTTTGTGTTGTTCTAATTTTCATACGATAATTACAAAAAAATATATATAAAGTTAAATTTAAGTAAATAAAAACAGTTATAACATTTTTGAAATAATTAAGAAATTTTCATATTTTAGACGGTGAGATTGTATTGCAAAAAGAAAATTAGCTTTTACCGTTTAATTTTCGAGTTAATTGTCATAAGAAAATATTAATCAAATAAGCAAACAGTTGTATTCATATAACAAGGATTTCTGAAAACTTTTATGTTAATTTTCTGTTGAAAAAGTAATACGAAAATGTTCGCGTAATGGAAAATACAGACGAACATGTAGATAGCATTTTGCTTTTTTTTTCACGAAGTATTCGTTGAGAAAAACAATTTCTTGGTTGCCCTGTTAAGTTCACGCCGACTTTATGCGGGTTTTATGAAAATAAGCGGGCGCCCGCTCATTTCGGGTCGGGGTGCGAGGAGTATAGGGCGGGGGGTGTTTATGTCGTTTTCATGGCTCGCAGGGCCACCGCCACGCCGCGCCGCGGCTTTTGGCTTCAGGCCAGACGTTCAAAATGTTAGGTCCTCTTTTGTTTTGCACGAAACGGCGGAATTTTATCTTTGTACGACGACTCTTTTGTCCATATAATTCTTGAAGACATTTTATAATTTTTACTGTGTATGAATCCCGAGAATTCTCTATTATTGTGAAAACCCAGCACTAGAATATTATTTTGAGACTAAAATATGTTAATTGTTTTCATAAATGTATAGAAATTAACATAACTCTATTTTATTTTACAGGAGCTTAGTGCAAGGTGGATAGTTTTTATATTTATCGACACAGTTTTCACGTTTGATTAGGCAGTGATAGAACCAAAGTTAGGTAAATTATCAATTTCTGTATACATAATATGTATACATATATAATTATCATTACATACTATAAAACAAAGTCACCTAACGCGTCTGTCTGTCTGTTCGCGATGAACTCAAAAACTATTGAACGGATTTTCATCCAATTTTCACCAGTAGATAAAGTGATTCATGAGGAAGGTTTTGGTATATAATTTGTCAAGATTTAATTTCTTATCAGGGTGGGACAACGTCCGCCGAGCCCGCTAGTATATTATAAGTGCAATTATTATTACTATATGAACATCATAGTCTATAACTTTAAACTGTACGAAAAGAACAATGGATGTATATAAACAATATAAGGTCGTTGGTTAGTATTGTATAGGGGTATTCTACCACATTGTTAAGAGATAGGTTAGTTCAATCAATCGCGCTCGTCTTTTCCAATGATCGGTTGATCGGTCAAATGATTGTTGGTAGCATGTTGACGAATTAGTTAATTCAAATTATTATACTATTTCATAATTTCCGGATAAAGATAATTGTTGTAAGTTACATCAAATTCTTAATATATAAAGGCTTTTTATAAATATTTATATATTAAGAATTATATATATATATATATATATATATTAATATAACAAATATTTATGTGCATTGAAGACTTATACTTACTTTTTACATATTCGTAATAAATAACAAATGGTTCTGCTTTTTAGTGCTAAAAGTCGTTTTTTTATGTTATAGGAGACAAACGAACATGTCAAAACTTTTCTAGTTACATAGTCTTCATCTCTCCTCATGACATGCGTGTACTATGCTAACCTCCTCCTCAACTTCTCTGTCGCTGGTGCTATTTTCAAACTTCCTCTGACATATTCTAATCTAATATACTATAAGTTAATTATAACCTTAAAAATCATAAAATACTTTTTTTATATCACAGGAGGCAAACGAAAAGGTGGGTCACCTGATGTTAAGTGATCACCACCGTCCATAGACACTTGCAACACCAGGGGAGTCGCAAGTGTGTTGCCAACCTGTGTTTCGGGGAGAGGGGAGTGTGAAAGTGGGGGATGGGGAGGGGGAGAATGGGGAAGGGGAGAGGAGGTGGGTATCCGGCGCTCTCACTGACCGAACGAAACGCAACAATGCAAGCACTGTTACTTCACGTCGGTTTTCTGTGTGAGGGTGGTACTATCCCGGATGAACAGACCCATTCATGCTGAAACCAATAATAGCTTCAGAATTTTAAGAATCTAATTCATTATGGTCACGTTATGATTACATTTTATTAATTATTTATTTAATTTTTAATTTGCAATAAGTTGTATAACGTTTCATGAGCCTGGTCTTTAGTATTGCGAATTTAATATCATTAAATATTTTAAGTTGTTGATAATAATACAAAAAAATCAGATAACAATAATTTCTAAAATTTAACGGTACTTCGAGTTAAAACGACACATACATTAGCATCAATATTAATTACTGTATAAACTACAAGAGTGAATCTAAAACAGAGTACACTGTTTTGTGAGATATATGTGTTGCACGGCACACGGTGTCTCCGCATGATCTGCAAATCAGCCGCCAGCGCGCCGTTCAAAGTTTGCATCGCATTCTTGTCGCATTCCGAGGCATTTGTCGCACTCCGCGACACTGCGGACTTTTTTTTGTCAGATGGTGTTTCGACGTGCTTTGGTTTTGTTAAATTAATTAAACAGAATTCCATTGTAAATAATAAGTAAAATAAAACAAACAAGGGACAAGAACGAATAAAAACAAATATTTCCACATATAATGTATCGATATGATTAATTATTCTAGTATACGATTTTATTGAAGTAATTGAATTTGAGATACTGTTAGAATATTACCGTAGTCACATTTCAAAAAAAATATAAAGTACGTTGGCCTAAATTTATATAGAAATGAGATAATTTATTTGTTTGTTTTTTATTCTTTTTTTATAGTAGCACGGCAAAATGACTTCACGGTGCCTGGTGGTAAGCATAGTACAATCCAAAAACAATGGCGACCACCGAGTGACACACTGTCCATCGCCGGTCGCCGCTTTCATGCCGGCCTGCGAATAGCTGGATATGCACAGGCTGATCCCGAAACGCGACCCGCAAAAGCGAATCACTATGACGGGCTTTTTCGCCATATACATGGTGGTTGCGACCCAGTCAGGCTGTCAGCAGTGTACACCACGTGTAGGTGAGGTTGGCTTGGATGTCTCAAGTCTTAGATGTTATTGGACACCCCTTATACTCTTTGTGTAGTGTAGTTATAATTTGGTTAAGTTCTTAGCAACATTCGTGAATTTAATGCTCGTATTTATTGTTATAAAATACAGTATTATATCAAAATAAAACGTAGGTATTAAACAAGTTTTTTATTTAATTAATGTTCTATTTGCAGGTAAATCTTTCACGCTAACAATAATGTTGGCGACGTCACCGCCTCAAGTAGCGACTTACCAAAAGGCGATCAAGGTGACAGTGGACGGTCCTCGTGAACCGAGGTCCAAGACGCGACATCACGGCTTCCATCCGTTCCACTTTGGGCCGAGATTCGCACCTGATCCTCTGATGGGATCTCTACCTTTTAAATTGTCAGGTAAGACTTCCATTGGTGATTTATTGAATAATGTGTATATTATTAATTACATTGTAGAATTGTTTTAACCACAATCTCATCTGATTTGTTTAAAAATATTAATATGATAAGCTAAAGGAAGTATTCTAGTTCTCAACTACTTATATCTATTCGAAAAAATGAAGTGACCTATTTAAATTTTCAACTCAACTCAAGGTAGAAACTTTGATATAGTATGATATACTTTGCTGTACCATCTAGATGTGGTTCCTTCAACACGCTCTTAGTATGTAGGAGCTTCGGACTCATTACTCTAGACATAAGACTCTAGACTGACACGGACAGTGTAATAATAATACGCGGAGTGCGTAAAATAGACTGTTTATTTATATGATCATATAAGCTATTTATACGGACACGCGATATTTCATTTGTTTGTTGAATTGTTTGAAGGACTTCCTATTTATTTACAAAAGTTTCAGCTAGTCTGCCAAAGAGAATGAGAAACTCGGTAGCTACAAATATAATATATAAATGTGTTATACATTACATATATAATATTAAAGCTTTTTGCTTTTAAGGTTCCAGAATTGCCTTTGTCGTAACCTAATACAAAATTAGTAAACTGAATATTTTAAGTTCTCGAGTTTGTTGTTTGTCACTCTTCTGTGTGTACCCTCTGTCATACTCGGAGGAAAATTTACAAGTGTCTCGTCTATAGACTAACCGAATCATCGTCTTTACTATATTTCTTGCAAAACTATTCAGTTGGAATGAATCTTTTGTTGCATTTTATGTGACTCTGATAAATATTTACATACATTCGCATAACTTAGTTTGATACTTATTTTATTATTTTTTTCTATAACGTGTGATGTACCTGATATATGTGTTAATAAATGTAATAATTACAATTTTTATTAACTTACATAATACTGAATTTTAAAAAAAATGTAGTCGATCAAATTACACTTTTCTTGTGAATTTATTTCGATTTCTGCATTCAAAAATGTACCGACTATGAAAATTTACAGGCTGACTTTTTAATTTAGAAATCTGCCAATGAATATATTAAAACCGAATACTCTTTGTGCTTACGAAATAGATAAATTAAAACCACAAATCGAGTATAAAAGCAATAAAACAAAATGACAAACTGGCCAGTTTGAACAGAATCGCTTTTGTTTTATTTTAATGTGTAAGAAGTATTTTAAAAACTTTGCTAATGTATATACCGAGAAATACAAGGATATAACGGTCGAACAAATATAACAAAATATTCGTCTCATAGCTCGAACCCTCGTTTTGAGCTGAGACGTTTCTATCCAACAGATATTAAATTGTCAACCGGGACCGTTGTCACTCGCGTCCGACGCCTCAAAAGGGGATTTAATTTTGTCGAGAAGTTTTGCGTGACAATTAATTATCAATTTGGATCCCTCTTTTGACACCTGCAAGGAACAGGTAGGCGGTCACTTCTGGAGAATTTCATAAATACCATGGTACAAAATAACTCGATGCACGGCAGTGTTTTCGAAATTATTAAATATATGTCTACATTAGCAACAAAGTTTACTGTTTATATACTTTAGAGGCCTGTACTAAACGGTTAAATACTTTTTTTGCCGAATACATATGAAAATTATGTTCTTTAGAAACAAAAACATTGTGACGAATGGAACCTTGTAATTTGATTAAATAACTCTCGCTTGGTGAAATTCCTATTTCACCTTTTTATAAAATCCTTGTATAAATATAATTGATTTATTATATTTAAGGGAGAAGGTCGGAAGAATGAAATTCTGTACAAAATATTTCTTTAGGTCAAATCTTTGAAATTAACCCGTTCTTTACGGCAGATTAAAAACATTAGCACATTAAAAATGATGTGCTTATTGTTATATGAAATTAAAAAAGTGATCTTATCGTAAAATCAGCGATACGATTTACTTGTACTGTTTTATAATGGCGGTTTATAAACCTATGTAATTACAAAAAAAAGGTCATATAGATAAATGAGAAATTATAGATCTTGACAAAAATTGATTAATTCTAGATAATCTTATTTCTGACAAAACCAAACCTCGATATTTTTGTTACTGTCTACTCATAAAATAATAAATAATGGATCTTTTCTACTTATTATTTCAATCGGAAAACGCCTTGATGGACTTTCAGGCTTGTTAATTAGATCAAAGCGTTCAATTTCGTATGAAACTTATTTTAGTTAGAAGCAAAGTACTCCATATAGGACCGAATAAAATAATCGATTGTTTTGACATAGTTGTTCTTTTCATAAATTGTTACTTTATTCCGTATACTAATATACTATAAGTTAATTCATCTTCTTACCTTTATCCCATCTAAGTAGGGTAGGCACAACATGTTTTCCTTTTCCACTCTAGCCTATCAGATGTCATCTCAGTATTACCTTTTACACACATCATTTTTCATACAATCCATCTATACCTTTTTCGGTCTTCTTCTAATCATATATCCATCCAGTATCATACTAAACTTTTCTAGCTACATGGTCTTCATCTTTCCTCATGTCATGCCTGTACTATGCTAACCTATTACTCCTCAACTTCTCTGTCGCTGGTGCTATTTTCAAACTTCCTCTGACATATTCTAATCTAATATACCATAAGTCAATTATAACCTTAAAAATCATAAAATACTCATTTTATATCATAGGAAGCAAACGAAAAGGTGGGTCACCTGATGTTAAGTGGTCACCGGCGTCCATAGACACTAGCAACACCAGGGGAGTGGGAGGGGAGGTGGTCCTCCGGCGCTCTCAGGGGGAGGGGGAGGGGAGATGGTCCTCCTGCGCTCTCACTGACCGACGAACCGGAACAATGCAGGCATTGTTACTTCACGTCGGTTTTTGTTGGGTCGGGTGGCACTACCACGGAGGAGCCGACCCATTCATGCTGAAACCTGTAATAGCTTCAGCGTGACTCTACCACCTACACCTAAATATTAGTTACATTAAAGATAACCTATTTCGATGATACTGGTCGACGAGGCCAAGCTAAAACTAATTATTAGCTATATAATTAACTCTTAATTGTTATATTTCATGTTCATAATTGCATATGTGTTTCGTCAGCTGTTAGTATCGATTTTTCGATCGATCGATTTTTATAACCAAGCACCTGTTAGTGTGTTCCGGTAGCTGCACTTACTCTAGGTTTAGAGTGTTTACCATCTTAGATCTCACCGTAAACATAGCAGAACTTCAGCAAATCCTAATTTACAATAGAGTTTGGGGTGTAAGGGGTGTCAAATAACATCTAAGACTTGAGACACCCAAGCCAACCTCACCTGCACGTGGTACACCCTGCTGTATAATGAACGAGGCAATGGCGAGAGCGGGGTGGTAGGGTTTTACAGCCTGACTGGGTCGCAACCACCATGTATATGGCGAAAAAACCCGTCATAGTGATTCGCTTCTGCGGGTCGCGTTTCGGGATCAGCCTGTGCATATCCA
>MU161721.1:14459-35089 GCA_015888305.1 Antheraea pernyi
CACGTACTTTATAGACATACATTAAATACAGCACTAAGATCAAAGATCTGTATTTTAACTGGACAGTACTCTAAAATTGAAACATTGTTTCAAACGTAAAGTTGTCGGTGTGGGCGAAGGCCGAACGTTTATCATAATTTTCGTATTATAAAATGGTCTACAGCACTGCTCACACAAACATAATTCTAGTAAAGAGGAAATGAGACACAGATACTGCGATGTCTTTATACTTCTGTAATATTTAATATTTTGGAAAACAATTTGCTAAGTTTACGAATATTGGTTAGTTAAAAAAAAAGTTCATAAGTCAAATCATATTAATAACATTCGGTGTTATTACAAAAAAGTTAAATATCCACCAATATTACTTAATATATACATAAATAACACAATTATGAATTATTATATATTATTATGAACAAAAAATTAAAAAAAAACCACTACATGACAGTATAAGAACCCTTTAGAAACTTAATTATTAATTTGAATGTTCTAAACAAGATGGTGGCCTCCTTATTAGAAATGTTCAGGGAGTTTTTGTGGCATTCATACTCCGTGGTATTATTTTCCATCCACTTCACTTATACACAATAACCGAACTATATTACGTAAAATTCCACCAATATTACTTAATATATACATAAATAACACAAGATTATGAATAAAATATAAAAGAAAACCACTATATGACAGACTAAGAACCCGTTAGAAACTCAACAGGTAATTTAGTTAGTCCAGTTTACATTTTAATTATTTTCCTTTGTACAAATATTTGCACGAGTAGTTTAGTAACACTAACAAGAGATTAATTATTGTATAAAATTATAAGAAATCATGTGTATTTTAATGTTATTTGTTTAAGTGAGATTTCTACGAACAGTTTAATATAATTATCTTATAATATGCGATCATAAATTTTCACCCAAGTATAATATATTTTGGGCCGTGTAATTTATTATCATTATAAAACACGCACGTCATATTTTCAGTACATTTAAATTTAGTACATACAAGCTTTTTCTCTAGAAAATTTATGTCGGATAAGCAGTCCTTGAATTTAAGAGTGAGATTAAGTATCATTAATCGTTGTAATAATAATCACTTTCCTTATATTTTTAATTACATACAAAGTGTAAACTATTAAATTACCATGTAATTTGTACGTTACCATTTTATAGGAAAGCGTAACCAATAATAAAATGAACTCACTGTCGCATTTATAATAGTTCTTATATAGTTTTGAAATTTTGCATATCACGACGTGTATTACATAAAACGCTACAGAATCATCATTTATAGAATTACAAATGGAGATGAAGTCGCGAGCGACCATTAGTATAACATATAATTTAATGTATAGAAAACGTTTAACATCATGGCTAGCAAGATGTTTAGCACTATAATGCCACTAAAAGGTGATAAAAGCACGTGCAGAAGATTAGTAAGAATTGAAACTACAGCGAATAATACAAGAGGGAGTAGCTAGTCACATGTAGATATCAAATAGAATTGATTGCGTCTGATTGTGTCCAGATAGAACCGCTTATTCGTACGTACGGTAAGTAACCAGTATATAAATATTAAGAATGATCCAGTTCGAATATTTTGTGCAGATCTCAGTTCAAAGCTCCCGTAAAATGAAACGTTTCTGCGTTTATTATAAACAATGATTGTTTTTATAAATTTATTATTTGTTTAGGATTTTATTGATTTTCAGAAACGGGTTACTGTTTATTTTATAGGTTGTTTACTGAAATAGTTATCTATTTGATTCATTTACGTTAACGAACTAAGGTAACCTTGCTTATTTGTTTTCAGAGGGATTCTAACTTTCAAATATTAATAAATAATATCTGTGGCATATAAGCATACTAAGGCTTTTCTTACCACTTCGTTTCCGAGTTTTGTCAAGTCAGCTCTATGCTAAATTTTATTATCATTTGTTGAGTAATTTCGTTGCTGAATCGTAACAAACGGACAGAACTACTACTGCATTTATAATATTCGCGTGAATATATTGAAGCTACAGTTAGCGTCAGCAGTTATAATGTCAGCATTAATTCTAGATCAATAACTTCTATAAAATGTATTATGTAAATGCTAGTCATGCCCGCGACTTCACACATGTTTGTTATTCATTAGATATTATTTATTGCTATTTATAATTGTTGAAATAAATAGTTGAGACATAAAAAAACTTTAAACTATCTTATTTTTTTTTATTATAGGATGCAAGCAAACTAGTTTTTCACCTGGTGTTAAACGATCACCACCGTCCATAGACACTTGCAACGCCAGGGGAGCTGCAAGTGCGTTGCCATCCTGTGTTTGAGGGGAGGAGGAAGGGTAGGGGAGGTGGTTCACTGGCGCTCTCACTGACCGAACGAAACACAACGCAAGCACTGTTACTTCAAGTCGGTTTTCTGTGAGAGGGTGGTACTACCCCGGGCGAGCCGACCCATCCATGCTGAAACCAGTAATAAATTCAGCGTGGCTCTACCACCTACAAAAATATCTTATGTATTGTAATATTTAGACATAGGTACCAATTTACACGACGACATGTTCAACGGTACAGAAACTAATGTACTACAGTATCACCTAATAACGAACTATAGTTAAACGTATAGAATGAAAATCATCTCCGTATTTTTTTCTAACTTACCAGTTTTGTTGTCTTCACGGGCCTTTACAGTTTCACTAGCCCTTTTTGGGCGAGTGCTCAGCCGTATGGCAACAAGTTCAATGGCGGCAAAGTGGCTTGGACATACTATGTATACTTATATGTGTGCCTCATGAACTCAAACAAACAAAAGTTTAACATTTATTTTTATATTCATAAAATTTCTTTTTTCTTTTCACAGGATTACGTCTAAACTTATGTTATAGAGGTGCAAGTCTCTTTGAATATTTGTCCATCAATTACGCTTGAACGGATTCTAAAGAAATTTGGCATAGATTTCATTTATATCGTGGAATACGATAGAATATTTTTTATTGCTCAATCAAGTGGGCGGACAATTGCTATAATATATGTGTTAATTATAGTTACGTATTTCGAAATGTTTCTCTTAATAATTCGTTGTTGCCAAATCTAAAATAAAAACCATACAAAATAATGTCTTTAATACACGATTGTTTGACTCAAACGTTAGATAAGACACAAGATAAACGTTAGCTTTATATAACAGTATAATAAATTGTCTACTTGATATCGTATTTATAGCATAGATACGTGTTATTTTTATACTCTGTTGGTGTTATTACAAAAAAGTTAAATGCACCGCGTTCGCTGAAAGTTCGCTATCTTGCTCTTTGTACTCGCGTTGGTTACGTTAGGTTAGACTTGCGAAAAAAGGTAACGCGAACTTGCCTCGACTAATATTAAACAATTATATGACCTAAAACGGTAACACGCCAAAGAATGAATAACTCTCAAATGCAGCTGCTGGGTACATACACCTATAAATGTTAAGTGACAGAGCTTCAGTGGGCTATTCTAAAAGTCTTACCACCAAACTATGGGTTCGATACAATGTTTTCCTTCACTAAAAGGTTCTGGCTCGATGCAATATTCGAACCATGATCCTGCAAATACTTACTATTATTTATTTACTAAAACTTTGTTAAGTACATCTATATATTAATACGTGAAGCTTAAATTTTGTATCCTTTTTTAACAGAATTGGGCGAACGGATGAACGTGAAATTTGGTATAGTTAAAGTTTATATGGAGGAGAAGTGCAATTTTTTTTTATATAAAATGCATTAGAAGTACATTAAATTAATTAAAATATGCATTACTCACACTAATGCTTCAATTTTACACAACTTATACACACATGTAAATAAAAAAGACATTTTGACATCTGTCAATAAAAAAAACTTTATTTATACTTTGTCTATATTTTTATATTATTATATTTTGTCTGTTTCTTTGTTTGTTCTGGGTAATCTCCAAAACGACTGGACCTATTTTAACGGGAATTTTACTTTTTACTGTCAGATAGCCGAAATTATAGCGGTTGACATATTCTATTTTATTTGTCCGCGGTTTCGTCCGCATGGCTATTTCCAAAATGGCTGGACCGATTTTCACGGGGTATTCACTGGTAGATAGCAGACCTCATAAAAAGTAATTTAGATTTTTTAATCACCTTCGGCTGCAGTGGAATATCCGTAATGCTTGAACTAATTTTCACGGGACTTTCACTGGCAGATAACTCATCTTATAGGAAGTCACTTAGACTATTTTATTTTGTTACTCAAGACTTCATCCGCAATATGCTACTATCTCCTAATTGGTTGGACCGACTTCCACGGGGCTTTTACGGACAGATAACAAGCGGTCTCGGAAGACGTTGTCCCGCCCCGATAATAAAATGAAAACCTTGACAAAGTATACCTAAACCGTCCCCATGAATCATCATTCTATCTACTGGTGAAAATGGCATGAAAATGGTCGTTTTTGACTTTATCGTGAATAGATAAACTGACAGAGGACTTTCTTTTTAACCGACTTCGAAAAAGGAGGAGGTTACTATGTTCGATTGTATGTATTTTTTTATGTATGTTAACCGATATTTTCGTCAATTGTGAACCGATTTTAATGGTTCTTTTTTTATTTGAATTGGTACACTATGTAGTGATTAACTGCTACCTGTGCATTCGTCCGTTTGAAATTGATCAAAAATATGTTACAACCGCGTGAGACGTGTACCTTACTGGACTCTAAGAATAAATATACATAATTGAAAGTCATATATCTGTATGTAATATGAATTATATCATCTTTTTGGTCAATTTGGCGGCTATATTGTTTTATTTACCGCGTTTGCTTCTACATAACTCTGTGATTATAGCAACGTATAAGAATAAGTTAAGTATATCGATAATACGGACATATGATATCTATATAGTAAAGGATTTAAGATATATTGTTCCATAATGTATAGCTTATAATTTGCATTACTTTCTTATATAGTGTTAGTGAGCACTGAGTTTGGTATATAGTAGGTTGAAGTTCCAGGTATGTTGCTGATGATAAACCCCATCCCATTCGATATACTATTTGCATTCTTATATCTAATGTACACGTTACATATAACAGTTGACGTGCGTGTCGTAGTTACAAATGTTTTTGAAAAAGCTTTTCTGTAATGTACACACCCACTCACAATTTTACATTTCTTTAATACATTTTTAAACATAATTCTAGTAAAGAGGAAATGAGACACAGATACACAGATGTCTTTATACTTCTGTAATATTTAATATTTTGGAAAACAATTTGCTAAGTTTACGAATATTGGTTAGTTAAAAAAAAAGTTCATAAGTCAAATCATATTAATAACATTCGGTGTTATTACAAAAAAGTTAAATACTTATTGAACCCTGGCTAAAGCTCTCATATTAAATGCACCGCGGTCGCTGAATGTTCGCCATCTTGCCCTTTTGTCTTGCTTTGTTTACATTAACCTTAGACTTGTGAAAAAAAGGATAACGCGATCTTGACTCGGCCGAGCGCGGTGCAATCATTTTTAAACCAAGTATTTAATACGTATTTAACTTTTTTGTAATAACACGGCTTCTGTTTTATTACATTGACGATTAGAGCCCATTTAACAAAATTACTAATGGTCTTCAATATAGCAGCTGGATTGGCATTAGATATAACGACAAGAAAATCGCTTATTTTAAGTTAGAACCATCAATTTTTGATACGAAACTGATTCTAGTGAATTGTTGAATTTATTAAATAATTAAGAGCCTCAAAATAAACTAATTTTTAAACGGTTAATATTTAATAAAGCCATAATAATACGAATATTTATGATGTTAGGGTTTCTTAGAAAAAATGTTTACAAGTATAACGAATTTCAAAATTCGTGTTTGTGACGTACGCCTTGAGTTAGTTATAAATATAGATGATTATTTAAACGGGGCTTTATACAAGTCAGACAAATAATTCTCGGAACCAACACAAGATCTCTATTTATAAAACATTCGGGGATAATATCTCCAAGAAACTATCGAAAAAGTATTCATTTAGTTCATTCAGAACTGGTAATACGAAAATTATTTATCCATTGTGATTTAATCAAAGTGTTGTTATTTATTTAATTTATAATCATTACTTATACCCTAACATAAAAAATATTAACAAAAAGTATTCAGAACCACATCTTTTACGTGTTAGTCAATCGATGTGTGTTTTAACCCTAAAATGATACTGCGCTTTTTGTGAAGAAAAACAACGCGATAGAACCATTGTGGTAAGACTTTCTCTAAAGCCCGTTGGGCTAACTATCGGTCTCCAGTTGAAACTTTTTCACCAAACTACAAACGTGTGGTCTGACAACTGTACTCAGAGCCACTTCTTTTCTAGGCTACTACGCTATCAATATCAAGATCCTAAGTAAAGTCTATTCTAAAACTCTCAAAAGTACCAATATAAATAAACCTAGGTTGAGTGATCGGTGACAAAACCTGCGAGCGGCGTCTCGGAGTTTAAACCTTAGATAATAAAACGGACAATAAAATTCTTTGTTTGTTCACACTTCGAAAAATTATCCTTTGTTAGTTGGCTTCACTTTCATTTCACCCGACGGTCTTTGACATGATGCTTTAACATAGACTGGTAGAGGATTGACTATAATTTTAGTATATCCTAGATATTTAGGTCAAATATTATGCAACTATCTTTTTATTGATTTAGAACGCGTATCAAGTACTGAGTACCCTGTAAAAATATTGCTAACAAGTAACCAGTCACCCAGTCTACTACTTTAAGCCACAACGTTAGCTAATATCCTAATATAATTGATATTTCTTTCCTTATTATGAATTTAATTTCTACCTTGTTCCGGCTTATCCCAAACAACTCTTGACCGATTTTGACTAGTTTTACTGACGGATATGGAGCATTACATAATAATACTGCAATTATGTCACATATTATTTCGGTTTTCAGTAAGAACAAGATAGTAAAGATTAAAATTTATAAAAGGAAGGGTTAAGCAATAATATCAAAATCTTAATAATAAAACAAGTATATACAGTGATAAGGATTTATTTAAAATTATTAAATTTCATAATTTGTAAATATTATTATTCTGGTTTTCACATCTACTGGCACTCCGAACAATACATTTATACAGTTCATCAATAAACATATGACGGGCTGCACAGCCTTAATCTATATCTTCTATATCTATTCTTCTATACATATAATAAAAATAAAGTGTCTGTATGTAATATCAAAATTTAAAAATATTACTGATAGGGTAGATAGAGCACTGAAAGTATACACGCTTCTGATAACAAAAATGCAATTTTTAAAATTTTTATCGGTCTGTCTGTCTGTTTGTTCCGGCTAATCTCCGAAACGGCTGGACCGATTTTCACGGGACATATAGCTGACCTTATAAAAAATAATTCAAGCAATTTTAGTTTATACTAGCTGTTAACTGTGGCTTTGCCCGCAGTGCTATCTTCTAAAAAGATAGGCCAGTTTTCACGAGACTTTCACTGGCAGATAGCTGACTAAAAAAAAGTAATTTAGGCAATTTTAGTTTAATCTATTTTCACGGGACTTAACACTGGTAGATAACGAGCATTATAAAAAGTAATTGAGGTTATTCTATTTTAGACTAGCTGTTACCCGAGACTTTGTCTGCATGAATTTAGCAAGATTTCAAGTCATTCTTTATTTTTAATAAGAGAATTAATTATCAACTTATTGTTTACAATTCGATATTATAACTATTAATAACTTTAATGATATAGAGGTCTTCGTAATAGGATCTTGGATTATAAACGTATTACGTAAAGAGTTTCATAATTCAATTTCTTGCGGAACAGGCAAGGGTTTCTTTTTTGTATAGTCGCAGAACCTTAACTATAATGGCAATGTATCTTCTTCTTCTTACCCTTATCCCACATAAGTAGGGTCGGTACAATATGTTTATCATGTTGTGGTATATGATTTGGCTTAATGTTTACGATCGGCCGCCTGCCTGACATCAACCCTCCTTGGGATTATTTTGTTGTACCACTGTATTTATGATTATTATTATATAGTTACGAAGTCTGATGGGATCTCTTAGCCTTACAACTTTTCTGTAGGCTTTAGCTTTGGTAGGGTATTTATAGTGTCTGCTTGAGCGGCACCACCGTTCCGGTTAAAAAACGAAGTTCTTCAAGATTATGGTTTGCTTGCTATATTGCCATTTTTATGTCTCAGAAAACTAGCCAACTTTAGACTATTCCCGATGACTGTATTTTCGTTTTTTTTTTTAAAACTATAATAGAAAAATAAATGCAAATAAAATGGCATGTCAATTTCAAATAACTTAAAATGTATATTAAATGTAATGTAAATGTAAATCTTTAGAATAATACTGGAAGTTATTGTTTTTTTAGTTGCTTATACAGTGTAAGTGGGCACTGAGGTAGTTATATTGTGGGTTAAGGTTCCAAATATGTTGCTGATGACAAGCCTCATTTGGCACGCTGTTAGTATTTATTTATCTAATGTACACGTTACATGTTACTGTAAGTGGCGTGCATGTCGTACTTACAATTGTTTTTAAAGAGCATTTCTATAATTGTACATAGTCTCACAATATTATAATTTATGGTGGAGGAGGAGAGGGTGGGTTATGTCCGAGTCGCACGGACTAAAACCCTACGGTATACGTCTGCCGCTATAGTTGGGGTGGCACGAGATCTCTATAGACTTCATCGTGCCGCCCCAGCGATTGGTCCAGCAGCGTAAGCGCCGCCGCCGGGCACCGTCTTGTTAGGAGACAGCCGGGTACACACCGGCCGTCTCCCCCGTCCGCCGGACCTGTGCAATGGGAAGCATAAGTTAATCTCCTGCCAAAGTATACCACTCAACGTGCCTAAAGAGGTTTTTACTTCAATAATAAAAGACAGCCCATAGTTAATCCCAAATACAACATTAGTTCCCATAAACCAGCAAGTTCATCTGGTACCTTAACAATTTTCTACGTTATTAATTAACAAAATATTGCCCTTTAGTTAATACGTCGATTTACAGGAAATATTCGATGACGTCAACCACAGCGATCGGCGTTCTTAGCGTTATGGCATCTCGAGTATTTGACTGGGAATTTCTGCATTCCGATGTAGAAAGCACTGCGGTTTCAGCACCATGTTGTTTATCTTAAGGCTACTACTGTATGATTGTAATCCACAAATTTCAGTGTTTAATAAGTATAGAATTAATTGAATTTTAAATAAACTGCTCTATTTTTTATTAGTTAGTAAAAGTGTATTAAAAACAAATAACCTACAATACGATTATATATATACAACTAGCTGTGCCCCCGACTCCGTCCGCGTCCAACCTAATATAAAAAACAGTCACTAATAAAATCATTTGAATGTATTAAGTCCATTTATTTATCTACTTTTCTCTCGTACTTAAGTCGTATTGTCAATAAAACTATAATCACTTTTACTCAAAATCAAAATATCCTTTATTCAATTTAGGCATTGAGAAGGCGCTTTTGAACGTCAAACCTACCACCGGATCGGAAAACAGCCCAGTCATCGAGAAGAACCGGCAAGAAACTCGATCTGGTTTATCTTTTCATGTCATATATTTTTACAGTAACATAAATATTTACATTCGTTATTAGTGGATGCACAGAGAGGGGCGTCATTTCCAGACGTCACAATCGTTCACGTATTGATCCACCCTATAATAGCCAACAAACAGACAGACAGACAGAAATTTCTAAAAATGATTGAAATGTATTTTATTTCTTATTCCAAGACGCTTGCAACAGATTTTTTTTACAAAACATTAAAAAGTACAGACACGTTTGACCAACATTTTTATTATATATATAGATACTAACGGGCAGGGCGGAAGTTGTCCTGCCTTGATAATAAAAAAAAAAAAAATTCAACCGCAGCGCCACCTTCCTGTTCCCATTATGAATCTAAACCATTCTCGGATCTGCTGGAAACGCACACAAAATTTCATCAAAATCGGTCCAGCCGTTTAGAAGGACTTCAGTGACATACACACGTACAGAAGAAATTTATATATAATTCGATACTTTTTATAAATATTAGATATTCACTGAATATATTCATTTTTCTCTTACAAATAACTAATTTTTAAATGTTTAAAATTTAATGAACTCAATTTACAAATACCATAAAACTACTTTTACTAATTTTAAAATACCACACTTAGTGTTTTGTTTTGTAGTCATAACTTCAGTAGGTACGAGTATCAACCATAAACCCATAGATATTCTCACAGTAAACACAATTGAATAGAAAGTCAAAAATAGTTATTATATACTGTTTTGGTGACCAAAATAGGAAATGCTCCAAAATTATTATGAGAACCGAAACTATTTTTTTTTATATCACAGCAGGCAAACGAACATGTGGAGAACCTGATGTTAAGTGATCACCATCGTCGATAGACACTTGCAACACTAGGGAAGTTGCATGCATAACTGAAAAGTATACTCAAATTAATTTTTTTAAAGAAAAATGCAATTAAGTTACATTTATTGGAACGTAATTTCACTGAAGTACAATTAAGTATGATTAATAAATATAACTACGTCGAAATAATTCTCATAACAACGTAAAAGAGAGGATATTTATCCTCTTGAAAATACTTTCATCCACTTTTATCTACTTTTCACCTTTTGAAACAGGTTAATAATAATTTAACAAGAAACTTGAAGGAATTGATAAGACATTTAAGTATAAAACAATTGGTCTCACTACACTTTATTTTATAAGATATATATTTACTTATTAAAAGTGTATCAATTTTTGAAATAAAACTTCTTTTCGGACGGTGTGAATTGGATTTTAGGAAACGAAAAGAGATAACTATGAACTTTAGATAATTACTAAATTTCATCCACACCATCTCGATTGGCGGAGGTCTTCCACGGTGAGGTTCTTAAGGTCATTTCTGTTTCGTACTTCGACCCTGTGGTATCGACTCCCAGCGGCGTTGTTTTCAAACCATTACGAGTTACAAACCTTTGAGAAACGAGCGTACACTTTTTTAATATACTTACTATCAGATGACCCGTGTATTGGAATACCCCCTATAATATAAAAAAAATGTAGGTTTTAGGTTGTGAGAGAATCAGTTAGTATATCCTTTGTATGCTCGAAATATATAAAAAGAGAAATAGAGAGGAAGAAAAACAGAGGGACGTTGAAATCTATAGCATATTATTTTTTATCAAATCGTAATGACTATTGCACACATAAAAATGATTCAGTATTGTGTATTGTATAACATTGTAAATATATATAATAAAATTACAAAGTAATGCCGAAAACTAATTTACTACCTCCGTAGTGTATTCACCTCGTTCTCTTAAAAAATAATCAGAATTCTAAGTTTGACTTCCAGCGCGTGTAAACTAGACATAACCTGTTTTAAAAATAAATTAAATTTCGTTAAACAGAATTTCAATGTATTATTTCTAGGGAAGGTAAATAATATTCACAAATCATATGAATTGACACAATTTGTACTAAATAGTGACGTCACGTCAACCCTTGAGCGTTTTTGCGCGAACTTTTTAAAGGCAACTTTTAATTTTCAATAATTTAATTATTTGAACCTTTTTTATAGTAGCTCGGCAAAATGACTGCACTGTGCCTGATGGTAAGCACAGTACAATCCAAAAACAATGGCGACCACCGAGAGACATACTATACATCGCCGGTCGCCGATGTCATGATGGCCTGCGTAAGTATCTCTTCACGTTGCGCTTGAAGGACCCCGTGTCATACGAAGGAGGAAACACACTGGCCGAGAGATTGTTCCACAGCTTCACGGTACGGCAAAGATAAGACGATAAGATAAAATAAGAGAAGATAAGATAAGCTAAGCTTTCTTTCTCGTTATCTTCGTGTAAGCTATAAATCTTTATATTACACAAAAAATTGAAAATTGTATAAGTGCCCCTAGTTGCGGTTATGCAATTTTGGTTTTTATCACCTATCTACAATTTAAATCAATATTATGAAGCGTGAGAGAAGAGAATGTAATCCGAACGCACTTGGGAATCAACGTTCAGATTTAAAAATAATTAAGAAATATTATAGGATGCCTAACGTCATGCTACGACTCTTAGAAACAGAGTAAATATAATATGAAATGTATGTCACAGATTAAGCTTAAGTAACAACGAAGTAATAAAGAGCGGATGAGCTGTGTAGCGTAACGCGAATTACTGAGAATCGGAAATCGTTATCGAAAAGAGCCGAACTGTAAATGCTTATGTCGGAAAGACATTACGCCATACGACTTCTTACATACAAATCAGGCTTTATAAAATGGCACATAACTGTATTGCCAGCGTATAACAAAACCCCAAAGCACAACTACCAAATTTGCCGGATATAAGTTTAAACTTTGAACGTCTAAAGACTATAGGGTGAATCGATATGTGAACGTTGGTGATGTCTGGAAATGACGACCCTCTCTGTGCATCCGCCAAACATGAATGTAACTTTTAATCTATGTCTTTAACTATGCTTGTAACAATATGTATGATGAAAAGATAAACCAGATTGAGTTTCTTGTCGATTCTTCTTGATCATTGGGTTGTTTTCTGAACCGGTGGTAATTTTGACCTTCCTAAGCGTCATTTCAGGGCCTTAATTGAATAAAGTGTGTAGGTTTTAAGTGATCCATGATTTTTTAAAACTAAACTCGAAGGAAACTGCTAGGCATATCTAGTGATATACAATATGTCACGTAACAAAAAAAAAAAAAAGTTTTATCTACAGAGTTGTAGCAATCCCGTCGTTCGTTGTTCTCGCCTGTACATCATCCATCACAAGCAGCAATTGTTTCGGAAACAAGCGATAGTGTGAACATGAATATAATAAATGACATTTCGCTTGTCCCATACCATTTGTATTTGATTATTTCTACGTTATCAGTGACAAGTGGTGCTTGTCTACTGGTTTGACCAGCGGAATAAGAACCCGATGTCCGCAGGTTCAAATCCCGGTAAGTACCAACGATTTTTTCGGAATTCACAACATTTACTAATTTAAATTGGTAACTATCGGATGACGGTGAAGGAGAACATGGTGAGAAAACCTGAGCCTGAGAAATGTTCTTGTACTACTATATGTGGGAAGATATATAACTGTGTATTTCTCAGAGTTTGAAATCGCCAATACGTCGTGGGCTGGCGTGATGGTTATGCCCATAACATCCTTCGGGAAGAGGCCTATGGCCATGCAGTGGCTCTCTCACAGGCTGGTGACATATATATCAGTAAAAAAAGGTGGATTCATGTTTAATACATTTATATTATAGGTAGATCATGCCCGCGACGTCATCTTTTTCTTTATATCATAGGGACAAACGAACGGGTGCGCCACCTGACGATAAGTGGTCACCGCCGTCCATAGACACCAGCAACACCAGGAGAGTCGCAAGTGTGTTGCCGGCCTTGCATTTGCATTGTTAATGATTTTAACAATTATTACAATACAGTGTCAAGGAAGACAATCAACACGTCGTAGATACTGTCTCGATTTATTCGGGCAGAGCTTCGCCTTACAATACTTTGTACAAGTGTCTATTTAATATGGTGGCCTTAGTGTCAATTTGTATTCCTAGTATGGTGGCGCCAATGGTCGCGTCGCGTTGTAGTCTCGCATCATCATCTCGCCAGCTCACGACGTACTGGCGATTTCAACTTCTGAGAAATTCTATATTTTCTCATATCCCACTGTGCTACCAGAACATTTATCAAGTTTAATTTCCTCGCGATGTTTTTTAGTCATTGTTAGATGACAGTGTTACCAATTTAAATTAGTAAATGTAACACTATTTACAATATTTCCACTTATTCAATAATAGAAGAAACATATTACAGTACTGGGAGTTTTTTTTTATTGTAGCACGGTAAAGTGACTGCACTATGCCTGATGGTAAGCACAGTACAGTCCAAAAACAACGGCGACTACTGAGTGACACACTATCCATCGTTGGTCGCCGCTGTCATGCCGGCCTGCGAATAGCTGGATATGCACAGGCTGATCCCAAAACGCGACCCGCAGAAGCAAATCACTATGACGGGCTTTTTCGCCATATACATGGTGGTTGCGACCCAGGCAGGCCGTAAAACCCTACCACCCCACACTGTTACTTCACGTCGGTTTTCTGTGAGAGGGTGGTACTACCTCTGGCGAGCCGACCCATTCGTGCTGAAACCAATAATAGCTTCAGGGTGGCTCTACCACCTTCAAAATTATACACATTGCTGGATAATAATGTGCCTGTCAATCGTTTTCCCTCTCGTGGCCTCCACTCCAAAACCGGTTTGAATGCTAGTCTTCAAACGATCTACTCATGTCCACTTTAATCACTGTAAATAAATATCAATAATAATGTATTTTTCCAACCACTGTAGTCTTCAATTCATAATGTTAAAATACACTACTTGAGTTGATAGTAAATACATAAAATGCTCTTTGAAAATATTCATGAAAAATGTAATAAAGAAGCCTGTAATAAGCATGCGCCTCACCTGACTGAGGCGAAATAACTCGGAACTTTGGAGAAATGAGGTAAAATCGAAGTTCTGGAGGCAAGTTTAAAAAGTCTAATTTTCCTTCATACGCGACTTGAGTACAGGAGCCAACGGGCCGTACCGGTTGTACGAAAGAATAAAGTAGATAAGACCAATCTCATTTTTTTTTAAACGAGTGCGTCTATCCCTCTCACGCTATTGAAGTAAAACTTCTTTGGCGTTATAAGATATGGCGATTAAGTTAAAAATAAATACATCATATGAGAATTTAACAGGGGATTTAAAAAAAAGTATTCATTGATGATGTAACACTAGAATATATACATTTATTATCGTCGACCTCTATACATTTTAAAACAATAATTTAATTACTATCATAGTTCAAATATGATATGATTGGTTTATGATAACTGAAATAAGAAACTTAAATTCTTTTCTATTTTTAGTTTACTTCATAACAAAGAGTTGCTAATAATATTTACTGTGCTATTTAAGATATATATTTACAGATAATGAAGCTTTGATTTAATTTGTTACTTACTTACATTGAAACCAGATGGGAGCACGGTCGTGCGCCCATAATACGTAATTAATTCTATTGTATGATTTTTATTGTTATTCAATATTCAAAGTCCTTTTTCCAATTTTTTTGATTGATTGGTCTATAAATTAAAAACCGGATGGTACAGAAACGTGGCACCATATTGCAGTAACGGACTTCCGTTGCATTGTCACCCAGTGACCTTCTAGTCGCGCCTAAAGAAGTTTTACTTTAAAAATGTTCTAAATAAAACCATACATGCGAAAGTGGGTTTGTTTGTTTGTTACGCTTTCACGCCTTAACTACTCGACCGATCATCTTGATTTTTTTTATTAATTTCATATTATTTTATTATTACATTTCCTTACTTTTTTCATATAGAAAATATGTCATGTTTCTAATGGATAGGACAAATCTACATAGACGTGAGCGATGCTGCGTACAAAATTATTATTTAATAAAATGAACATACATATACGATTTGATGGTATTGTTATGAGCAATTTCTAAACAGGGTCTAGAAATGTTGGAATAAGTTTACCCTAAGAAAGAAAACGTTAAAGCTTTATCTTAAGATTGGTTGTATAGCGAACAGGCTTGGCGAGCGATGGCCTCCTTCTGCGAGGATGTCATCTCGCAGAAGGAGGTTGCGGAGAGGGCCCGCGAGGCAGACCCTCAAAGTGGCCCTCTCCGCCAAAGGAGGACAGGCGGGAGGAGACGGCGCTTTGCCCAACTCCTCCCGCCACCGTAGCCGGACCTGAGGGGATGGGCCGGGGGGGCCATCTCCTCATTGCACGGGTCCGGCGGGCGAGGGGAGGCAGCCGGTGTGTACCCGGTCTGTCCCTCTATAGGTAGGAGCCCGGCGGCCGCCTTCCGCCGGGCGGACCGTGGGGGCGGCTCTACAAGGTTGATTAGCTTGAACGATCCCTTGCCGCCCCCACAAAACGGTCTGTCGGTACACCGTGGGGTTTTAGTCTGTGCGAGTCGGACATAACCCACCCTCTCCCCCGGGAGGGTGGCGTATCCATAAGGGATTTCCCCACGTTAAAAAAAAAAAAAGGTACAAAATTATAATTTAACTATAATTTAATAATTTAACCAGTAACACAAAACACAGATTGTAGAAAATGTATTTTTATTTTTTCACTCTGTATTTAGCTTCTAATGGTCTAAAACATAGGTATAGGGAAGGACAATAGTGTTGCAATCATGATATGATACGTTTTCTAGTGCTCGCTTGAGTAAGTTAGTCACGTTTAAGTTGAAACATTAAATTTGAAGGCAGTTATCTGTACGGGGTCTGTCCTAGAGCGAAACAAACGATGTGACCATACTGGGTTTAATATCTGTAATCCAGCCACTAATTAAAATTAGATTCTTAAAAATAAAAATCGTCCGTCACTTGGGAGTGAGCTAATTCTACTTTTCTATTGTTATAAGCGTTATAGAGTAACAACAAAAAACCTTTTAGGGCGCAGTAATAAAATTTCGCGCCACCTTGAATTCTTTTACCTCTTCTGCAAATATCTTGTTATTTTGATAAATAAGTATGAAAATAATTTTCCACTTTAAGAATAGGATGACACAATTTTCAGTGACATTATACATTAAGATTCTTTTCAAACATCTATCTATAACAAAATAATGTTCTATGTCCATATTAACATCAACTATCAGGAAGCCTGCAACATCAGACTATGCTATAATAAGGCAAAGTTGGCGATCTCACTAGTAAGATTTTCTACCAATCATAACTTGCAGAGAAAAGGAAATGTTATGCAGGATCGTTTCTTATTTTAAGATACGAACGTATCTTGTTTATTTTAATAACTAATATCGTCTGTGAATAAAAAATATACATAATATTTCTTAAGGTCACAATTTTTAATAACAATCTGATCATCAGGAGGCTCTATGTTTTTTTAATTTTTTTTTTTATGCTTTACACTTTTTACGTAAGTACAGTCAGCAATTGGATACTACCATGGTTCTATAGAAAACCGACGTGAAGTAGTAACAGTGCTTGCGTTTCGTTCGGTGAGTTAGAGCGCCGGAGGCCAACCTCCTCTCCCTCTTCTGTCTACTCTCCCTCCCCTTCTCCCCAAAGGGTGGCAACGCACTTGTGATTCCCCTGGTGTTATTAGTGTCTATGGACGGTGGTGATCACTTAACATCAGATGTTTGTTTCTCTCCTATGACATAAAAAGAAATGTAGGTTTTTTACTTTACAGTGGGACATAATACAAATAGACTCTACCAACAAAGAAAAAGTCTCACATATTTTAATAGAAGCATGCATTTATAGTACGTTTTATTTTTTCAAGAATGCCGAGAATATTATAGTAAAGATTACTTTGCACTTGTGCCTGGAATTGATTGGTTGCTACCATTTCTCACTACAACAAAAAACGTATGATTTTATTTGCGCGAGATGTACCCGATACAGCTAAATCTGAAACGAGAGAGAGCGAAATATTAGTAACTAAAACAACAAAAAGAATTAAAAAAGAAAGAAGAAGAAGAAGAAAGAAAGAAAGAAAGAAATGTGTTTATTGCTGGATAACATCAAAACAACAAGATGAACATATACATAGCTTATTTGAATATCCAACAAAGGCACCTCCATTCAGCAAAGTGCTGCAGCATAACTAGGGTCCTTGATTGACGGTCGAACCTGACGTCGGTTAACACTGTTGGTATGTAACTGTAAAATATAATTCATTAATATATATTGCAGATTAACGTATATACTATAACATTTTATGATGGATTTCCGCAAAACAACGCCTTCTTCAATCAAATATACAAGAATACCGAGGTTTTACTGCCCGTTACTTTTCCCACGACCATAAGTAAGATATGTGGTGACTTCAGTTCCTTTTTATTATATGTGGATAACACATTATTGCGGTGTACAGAATCTATGTAACTGCACAAAGAAAAATACGTTTCAGAGTACTACTAATTTCTAGGAAAATGTATATATCGGGGCAGCGATAAAATGGCGTTCATGTAGTAGTATGACGTCATGCATAGTGACGTCATGGTTATGATTTGATTGATCAATCGACTAAGCACAATCGAATAACGTTAACCGATATAGAAACACAACACTGGCTATAGTTACGATGAATTATCCGTAGGAGCGACTAGCTCAACTGTCTGAGCGAATATGTTCAGCATCTAGTCATCGGTCGCCTTTTAAGACATCAAGATACATAAACAGCTGATACCTCCAACCAATGGTGTGTCACATCGGGGTAAATAATGTACAGCCGATAACTTCAACCAATAGCATTCGAGGTCATTAGTAACACCCCCGAAATAGTCAATAGCGCGGTATCAGGTCAATAGTGGCTCCCCATATATACAATGTATGCATAGATTAAGATATAGCCAGCAGAAAAGACACAGAGTGCAATGAAGACAGATGTAGGTACGAAGGCGTGTTATAAATTGTTGGAACATCTTCGCATCGTGGACCAATTAGTACAAGATGTTACCGTCCTCCATTCGCGGAATGATCCAATATAGAATAGAACCAAAGCAAAATTAAATTAAATATACTGAGATTTGAAGTCGTGATGACTTAGCAGTTGGTAGGTAGGTAGGTAGGTGGCAGAGCTACGCTTAATCTATAACTGGTTTCAGCATGAATGGGTCGCGGGAGTGGATGGGGAGGAGGTGGGGCACCCTGTCGTTCCTGTTGATGCAGGTACTCACTGGACATGGTTGTTTCGAGTGGTACCTGCACCGGATTGCGCGTAGGGAGTCGATCGCCGCATGCCACGAGTGCAGCGCTGATGAGGACACCCCGCAGCATAAACTGTCTGCCTTTGGGCATCCATAATGGATTTCCCCACGTTAATAAATAAGGCTCACTAAGTCCAAAAACGGTATTTTAGGTAATAGTGTTAGATTTTATAACAAAGTCTCAAAACACATTACCGATTGCCGGATAGTGAGTTCAAGAACCATGTCAAGCGGGCTTTATCTCTAAGGGTTATTTTATAGGGTGGATCAATATGTGAACGATTATGACGTATGTAAAATGACGCCCCTCTCTGTGCGTCCGCTAATAACGAATATAACTATTTATGTTTTGTAAAAATATATACTTAACACGAAGAGATAAACCAGATGGAGTTTCTTAGCGGTTCTTCTCGATGACTGGGTTGTTTTCCGAACCGGTGATAGCTTTGATGTTCGTAAGCGCCTTCTCAGTGCCTAAATTGAATAAAGGATATTTTGACTTTGATTTTTTGAGGGTTACGACCACAATCTCAATTGATCGATGATACGTTCCAAGATAGGCACGCTAAGCTTAGAAACTATCGGTCTCTTCATTTCGTTTACCGGAATACATTTAAAGTTTCTTAATATCAGTTTTCTAATTTAAAGGTACTATATACTATATTCAACAAGTTTGCAAATTGAGAAATCACTCGTGTTTACTACCGTACAAATTATAAAATATTTTATTTTACTGTATATATCTCTATACATATGTTTGTAATGCGTAATATGTATTATATACGTAAAAATCAATATAAGATTATTGTTTTG
The DNA here is from genome assembly GCA_015888305.1 of Antheraea pernyi. Lineage (NCBI taxonomy): Eukaryota > Metazoa > Arthropoda > Insecta > Lepidoptera > Saturniidae > Antheraea > Antheraea pernyi. The sequence continues at coordinate 34,149 of MU161721.1, forward strand.
ATCAAAATGACGCAACATAATAAATCTAATTTTTGAGTTAATTTTATAGAAAACTAAAATTATTTAAAAAAAATAGTTGGACCACTCGGTTGTATTGTTCGATAGTTAATTAGATTAACTAAGTATAGTAAGAATTAATAATTCTGAGTATATACCAAACATCGTATACTCTAATAATTCAATTTTTTTTTGCAAGCCTTATAACACATATGTATACAATTTACTCAAAAAGTTATATTACATTTACTCACATGTTTACTAAATTGTGAATAATTGTAATAATGTAATTTAAAAAAGTAATAATATTTGACAAAAATGAAATATCAGAGAGATAGGTTAACGATAATAATATTAAGGAAAATATGTATAGCGATAAGAGGCAATAAATGTAAAAAAGACACAATAAAAGAACAAGAATAAAAAATAAAAAGACAGAAAGGCCAAAAAATGAAATATAAAGTAGAAAAGGGGTGTAAGGGGTGTCGAATAACATCGAAGACTTGAGCCATCCAAGCCAACCTCACCTGCATTATGAAATATAGAACGACATATTCACCTTTAGAATTATAATAATGCCAAATTTGAGGATAATTGTAAATTAGGAGTATAGCAGCTACCAGCCGGAGTTGTTAAGATTCAAGTTATTTTTTTTAAAGTACAAATATTAATAGATAGAGAAAGTGATAAGTCGATATAATGGTTAGCTATAGTTTAAAAATTTTTTAAAGTACCGCCGACAGTACGGTAAAGTCAAAACAATGGTGTTCTCTTTTGAACTTTTAGTTTGCTTCAAATTAACTTGTAGTTTGAAGTATTTAAATTTCATAATGTGTAAATTGAAATTATTATCATTGACCTCTCTGTCACGTGTATTGGCATCCCGAATAATAATTACTAGTGGGCGCCCAGTGGTCGACATTCGACCATAGTTCATTGATTTT
>MU161722.1:0-14585 GCA_015888305.1 Antheraea pernyi
TTTCATAGGTAAAGACCTAATATAAATCAGTAATACCCCATTTACTTTAGACTCTGCGAGAAACTCGATCGGGTTTAGCTTTTCATGATACATATTTGTAGAAACACAGATAGTTGCATTCGTTTTTGAGGGATGCACAGAGATGGGCGTCATTTCCAGACGTTACCATCGATCACATATTAATCCACGCTATCCACAACCTTAATTTCAAACAACAAAATTGGCCAAACGAATAAGAGAGCCACCATCTTGTTAGAACATATAAATTGTCGCAAAATACTTGTAATATTATTACCTACGACCTGCTACCTATGACAGTAGTAATAGTCTGGAAGATTTATTAGCAAAAAAATAGATCGTATACCAATTTGTTGCCGTGTTTATGTTTATGAGCTTTAAACGATTTGTCATTTACTACGGGCTTCAACTAAACTGTCTCTGCTATAGAGTTCATTTGTTTATATCAAACTAGCTGTTACCCACGAGTTCGTTCATATGAAATTTAGCAAAACAATTTTTTGTTCCCTATAGGAAGGTAGGTAATACGCGTGGCGCGCGCGTGGTTCTGGGCACTGCTTCTTCACTATTTTATATTTAGGGAACCCCATTTTTGAAATAAGAGTAAACTAAATAATTCTATATAACTTTCGCTATATGCCAGTGAAAATCCGGCCAAAATCGATCCAACTGTTTCGGTCATTAACCGGAACAAACAGATAGACATACAGACACAAAAGTTTTTTTTAAATATAAGTGCTGTATGTATATGCTGTATGTACCTTCATACATACAATTCAATTTTATTTTTATAGATGTATATATATATTCATTTGATTGTTTACTCGCAATGTAGCAAAGATATGACAAACAAGTACATTATCGGTTTTTCTATCAATACCTCGGAACTCTTCAACGGCTCGATAAGGAAGAAGTTTTTATTCCTGAAATGTTTATTTTAATACTTAACTCTGTTTGATATAAAGGAACCATCCAAGATTAAACTTTTGAAGAAATACAAAAGTTGTTCAACTGCAGCCTTCGGGCATAGTAGCGAATATTTTTGATGAATATATCATAAACTTACTACATTATAAACTTTTATCCACCCGAGCTCATTTTGATAACATTGTTTTGTAAAACATTTATTGACCTTTCAGATATTGCTTTTAAAGACGGCTGTTAATAGAAAGAAAGAAAATAAGTTTATTTCAGAAAAATACACGGACAATATGATATTATAAAAATAGAATAACAAAGATGTAAACATAGAGAAAAAATAAAGAAATTGAACGTTAAAATCTAATATTATGCCACGGTTTTACTGCAAAGGCGTACAATTCAGCATGTGCTGGCTGCCAGCTTTACAAGTGACCCCAGCGTTGATTTTCAATTGTGCCCAAGTGAGCTTAAATACATAATAATAATAAGATAAGAGCGCAATAACACTATAAATGTGAAGTATATTATGTATAAATGTATGTATATAAGTAGATATTCATATAATAAACAAAGTATCAAATAGGTGAGTTATATAAATTAATGAATAAGTAAAAGAATAAAAAAGGTAATGTGATATATTACAATAAACGCTTTAGATCTAATTATAAATAAAACGTTATGAAAAGTTTTTTCCAATAAAAAAACATATACATCAGTATGTAAAAAGCCTTCAACGTAAATAGATCGGCTGTGATATTCTATTCTGTCATAAAAGACTCTGATCCTTGAAAGAACTAATTTTAAACGTTTTTTTTTCAACTACTCTCTCATATATTCAACCTTGCGCCAATCATACACATGGAGCTGACGCGGCATAGTTAGAACAGTAATCTATTCAGTCAATTAGACGTTATCTAATCGGTTGCTCCAAATAAGTCCTCTTGATATACTGATTCTTTCACCCGTTTCAGATAAAATAATTAATAAACGAAGACAATAAACAAACGAAGTTCTATATTTTAGCATTCCTCCTAGTATCCCATACAATGTCCTAACTCTTGGGTGGTCTTTCTTTATGTATGTAATTCGTGCTTTCATATACGTTCAGTTATTGGGTAAGAGCGAAATCGATTAAAATTGGATTTGTTCTTTTTCTAATACATTAAATTGCTAAAAAGACACGCATTCATTTTTATAGATGGGAGTGTTTTTCGTAATATTCAAAAGTCATGTACAAAAAACTTGAAAATATGAATGGATATTTGAAAGTACTTTATGCTAAACACAGTCGTTTTCATATGAAATAGCGAGTAAAACCGCTGTGATAAGCTAGTAATTTTATAAGCAATAATAATGAAATGCGAGCGGTTACAGTCAAGTCCTTGATACACCGGCAGTAATACTTTACGTATTATCTGTACCCTACTTTTTTACGGCCCGACTGGCGCCTTTACAATTATAGATTCATAAAAGGTATTCAAGAAATATGACGTGGGCCGTACTGGAATCAAAACACCTGAACATAACAAAATATTGTATGTTTTTAACAGAGTTCAAGAAAGGAGGTTACTCTGTTGGGCAGTATGTGTATTTTTTATGTATGTCAATCGATATCTTTGTCAATTGTGAACCGATTCTATTGATTTTGGATCTGAAACATCTATTGCGGCTGGTAAGACCGACTGTTGGCGTGGTAACGCGTCGACATGGCATTCGTCGCTACGCTTTATATTTTTGAGTTTTTGTAATTAGTGTATATAAATGTTTATGTCATAACCAGTTATCTTGGCAAAAATCTTAATATTTTATTTTTGATTATGCCATATTTATTTTCTGTGGTAAACTATTTTTGGTGTGAAAGACGTGGCGACGCGATGACATGCAAATTTTCTTGACGCACTGAGCTCGCATACCTATAGTGTAATTTAAGTATTCGAGAATTTGGCATTCGTTCGATTCGAACAATTTCGATGTTTCACATCTGCCAGGCGTCCCGTGACGGCTCACATGTTTTTATTTACAGTAGAAATAGAAATAAAAGCGTTAAATTTAAAAAATAATAACTAAACCGACTTCAATATCAAAAACCATTAAAGAAACAACATCGCAATAAAAAGCGAAAAGTAACTAAATTATAACATTAAATTTACCAGATAAAAAAAAATTGGTATATGCGCTACCTAATAACATATTTGAAGTCGTTACCAACACAAGTTCATAGCATCTACATAGGAACTTCTCTGTGTATGTATTTGTATATTTTTCTACAGAGTATAAATTCGGAATTTGGGTTGACATCGACTTTAAATAGGTTAGGAGGCGACCGGCGATGGATAGTGAGTCACTCGGTGGTCGCCATTGTTTTTGGATTGTACTGTGCATACCACCAGGCAAAGTGCACAGTCATTTTGCCGTGCCACAATAAAAAAAAAGATTACATTGAATATTTTCTATACAACAATTAAATGAAGTAATTAATTTAATTCACACGATAAGAACTGCAAATTTCACGAAAACATACCAAATTAAGGAACTGATTGGGTGAAATAGTAATAAAAATATTGTAGCTTGACTATAAACGGCCTATTAATAGATGAAGGTCATTTAGCGAGGGGAAGAAGGATTTTACCCATAACGTTCAACCCCAGACTTATAGGTGATTTCAAACGTTTTGTTTTGACGTGATATCGTCTTATAAATCGATGAACGTCGGCTGCACGCACGAAAAAGTGTCACTTTCTGCTTGAGCCGAGCGTGCAAGCGAGAGCGCGGAACAAGCGATAGAGAACTGCGATTGGCCTAAGGATTCGGCTTGTGATGCATCTATCTCTCTATACGTCCGTGTCGTTATCACGTAAAATTATCGTCCATAAACCGACTTTACAGACAACCAATTTTTTTCGAACTGACTACACTATTGGCCTGACGGATCTTTATACCTTCACCGGACTACGTTTCAAAAGTATTTTACCTTTAAATAGTCTGTCACAGCAAACAAACAAACATAATATTATGACCTAAGAAATGAACCACATGTGAATATTTGGTCAATTATACGTAATGGAAGTAGGGCTGTAGAGTTATACAAGCAGAACCCCTATATAACCTACTAAATCGTGTTACCGCCCACCTCCGGTGCCGCTGCATCACATTCAATAGACGAGACTACAACACGAGCACTACACGTTACGTTCTGATGACATTTAAATACTGAAGTTGTTACTATTGTAATCTACTAAATAAGAAACTAACATGGACGTTAAACGAGAGCTTAGAAATTTAAATGAATACTAGTTATACAAACATAATGCTATGTCTAAATAAAATTATAAATGTATATACAATTTTATTCCATTGAGATTCTGTTGCGGCTATGGGACAATATAAAATACCAAATACGAATTGGATAGTGTTGTATTTGCGGCACATTCGGTAGAAGGAGGAGTGTTGTCCAGCGCTTGTCGTTTACTTTGGCAGGAGGAATGTTTTGCGATTCTACATTATTATTGGGAAGAGCGACAATAACGCAAGTGGACTTAGTTGTATCCTACCATATTGATAAAGCAGAGTGAAGAGTACGAACAGTTGATACAAACATTGCAACATGTCCGTAGGAGCACCCTAAACATACGTATAATTGGGTTGCGAGTCCCAAGTCCCAAGCACTGCTATGGCCTCTTCGTTCTATAACAAGATGGATCCGGTACCGGCACGTTGAATTTATCGAATGCTAAGAATTTAGTGTATTTAATAATTTTAATAGAAAGTTCAGGTCTCGCATTATATCTTCCGTCATCGCCTTTGATACTATAGTACGGGTAATCAAATTCATATTTCAAGGTTATATTAATCTATATATATTATAAGGATAAGGGAAGTACTGAACCGGAAATTCTTTTACTAGTAAGAGAGTAAGGAGGTCCCATTAATACGTTGGGTGTTTTATAGGTACATTTCCAATCTCTGTGAAATTTAATATTACACGTGAGATTTACCACAGTTTTTCTTCTTTCTAACCTCCGTTAAATAAGCTTAATATTATGAAATTTAGCGCCCTTTTCCTCATTTTGAACTGACCCTTGTATACCTTTATTCCTAAGTTCAATATTTTACGTCTTACTGTTATTATAATGGTTATGAAGTCACCGACTAGTATTAAATAAAGAAGCAAGATCAACAACACACTAGCTCGAACTTTCCGACCACTGTGGCTAAAATTATATAAATAATTAATTAATCCTGAACCAGTTTCCACAGATTAAAGACATCGAATTATTTTATACGGTGAGATAAAACATAGAATGAAATTTATAATCTATATTTTGTTACCAATTCGTTAATCAAGACGAGGCGCTTGTCTCAGTGTGTTGAATAAAATATTAAAATTACGAATCCATTGGAATTTAAGCGATGCTGGTTTAGTTGATAGCGCGTTCATACACTGCGTCGATGTACGTAAGTTCGAATCCTTATAACAGAGTTGGAGCTTTAGATGAAGGAAACATCGAGATGAACTCATAGCACGGTGATAGGGCTTTTTTTTTCGAACTGACTACGCTATTGACAAAGCAAGCAAGCTTCACCGGACTACTAAGGCGAGCGCTTAAGGCACTCAGCCGATTTTATTTTGACAACTAACTCAAGCTTCAAATCAATCAAGCCTCAAGCTGTAAATGTCCGTCTGGCCAATAGTGAATAGTCAAATTGAAAACAAGTGAACATTTATATGTCTTACCGTTCCATGTAATTTAATTCCTTCAACGAGACCCAATTAAGCAGTCAAGCGAGCGAAATGTAAATCACTTAGGAGACTTCTGAAAGTTTTGTGTCTAGATTCAACACAATCTGTGACAACTTTCAGCGATTTATAGCCTGTAACCGTAAGTTCTGTAACATTTTAACATGTATAAAATTTAATCGTATTTTTGACATTGAAGAAACAGATGAACAGGGAATCATTATTTATAATCCATTACCATAGCACGTCTCGCCGCTTTTGAAGGACCTCATGTCGTAAAAAGAAGGGAGGGAACACACTGGCCGGGAGGCGACTTCACATCTTCACAGAACGACAAAGATAAGAGTTTTTGAACTAATCCAGAAAAACAAAACACTATTCCCGTGAGAATACTCGTAAGTCAAATGTCAAAAAAGTCAAGAGTAGTCTATTGTCTTTTTTATATAGTTCGGTAAAATGACTGCACAGTACCTGATGGAAAGTACGGTATAGTCCATAAATAACCGTGACTGTTGGTAGTAAATAGCAACGACAGTAGTCTATGTCATGCCGACCTGCAAAAGCACGCGCCTCTTCACGGATCATTTAAAAGACACCCCATGTCGCAAAAAAAGGAAATAAATACACTGGCCGGGAGGCGATTCCACATCTTCACAGTACGACAAAGATAAGAGTTTTCGAACTTCTTCGTTCTTGCCGTGTACTTTATTTATTGCATTTTATTGCTTGTTTTTTAGATTCAACACTGTACACATCAAAATGACAGAAGTATGGTAGATCAATACAATAAAAACATACTCAGTCGTACTGCGATAATAAAATAACACTAAAATCGTCATGCATGGAATATTGTAGGTATTCAAGGTCAGTAAATATACATTTTATATTTCTTATTTAATGGACGTTGAAACTCGCGTTGAGTTTTATATCTTCCTGTATTTTGTAAATAATACTAACAAGCGCCCGCGATTTTCTCCGCAATTAATTACAATTGCTAATATGTGTTGCTCACATAATAACATCATACATAGTATCTCCTGCAGTGCCGACAAAGACATCTTTCACCTTAGTCTGAGCCAATTGCTAATATGTGTCGCTCACATAATAACATCATACATAGTATCTCCTGCAGTGCCGACAAAGACATCTTTCACCTTAGTCTGAGCCAATTGCTAATATGTGTCGCTCACATAATAACATCATACATAGTATCTCCTGCAGTGCCGACAAAGACATCTTTCACCTTAGTCTGAGCCAATTGCTAATATGTGTCGCTCACATAATAACATCATACATAGTATCTCCTGCAGTGCCGACAAAGACATCTTTCACCTTAGTCTGAGCCAATTGCTAATATGTGTCGCTCACATAATAACATCATACATAGTATCTCCTGCAGTGCCGACAAAGACATCTTTCACCTTAGTCTGAGCCAATTGCTAATATGTGTCGCTCACATAATAACATCATACATAGTATCTCCTGCAGTGCCGACAAAGACATCTTTCACCTTAGTCTGAGCCAATTGCTAATATGTGTCGCTCACATAATAACATCATACATAGTATCTCCTGCAGTGCCGACAAAGACATCTTTCACCTTAGTCTGAGCCAATTGCTAATATGTGTCGCTCACATAATAACATCATACATAGTATCTCCTGCAGTGCCGACAAAGACATCTTTCACCTTAGTCTGAGCCAATTGCTAATATGTGTCGCTCACATAATAACATCATACATAGTATCTCCTGCAGTGCCGACAAAGACATCTTTCACCTTAGTCTGAGCCAATTGCTAATAAACTTTCCGACCACTGTGGCTAAAATTATATAAATAATTAATTAATCCTGAACCAGTTTCCACAGATTAAAGACATCGAATTATTTTATACGGTGAGATAAAACATAGAATGAAATTTATAATCTACATTTTGTTACCAATTCGTTAATCAAGACGAGGCGCTTGTCTCAGTGTGTTGAATAAAATATTAAAATTACGAATCCATTGGAATTTAAGCGATGCTGGTTTAGTTGATAGCGCGTTCATACACTGCGTCGATGTACGTAAGTTCGAATCCTTATAACAGAGTTGGAGCTTTAGATGAAGGAAACATCGAGATGAACTCATAGCACGGTGATAGGGCTTTTTTTTTCGAACTGACTACGCTATTGACAAAGCAAGCAAGCTTCACCGGACTACTAAGGCGAGCGCTTAAGGCACTCAGCCGATTTTATATTGACAACTAGCTCAAGGGTGCGCGGCACACCTCGGCTTTGGCTGTTGCCTGATACATGCAATTCGCGACCTATGTAAGCTAACCTAAGCTAAGATAACTATTCATACATATATGAGTTGTTGAAACATATATGTGTGTGTACCAAGCATACATACCTCAACAACCCTTATATATATTTCGTATCGGATAATATTCTAAACTATTTCAGAGGTGATAGGGTAATTTCCAAGTCCGCCTGGCTAGCTACAATCTTCTCGTTAAAGATCTATCATCAAGCACCTGTTGGTGTGTTCCGGCAGTTCCACTTGAAAGCCAGTCCGCTCTATTAATAGCATCATCTATTGCAATATCAAACTCAATAATTAAAGTGACGTATAATGTATTCACGAAGTTCTATTATAAGTTAGAGAGGGGACTGCCCTCTAGGTTTAGTGTGTTTACCACCTTAGACCTCATCATTATTTAATATCAAACGCTAAAACCTATAAAGTATATAGAAAAAACTTAACATTTTTGAATCTCAAATTCGGATAACGTGAACATGTTTACAAGCCCGAGGAAGCTGTAAATGTCCGTCTGGCCAATAGTGAATAGTCAAATTGAAAACAAGTGAACATTTATATGTCTTACCGTTCCATGTAATTTAATTCCTTCAACGAGACCCAATTAAGCAGTCAAGCGAGCGAAATGTAAATCACTTAGGAGACTTCTGAAAGTTTTGTGTCTAGATTCAACACAATCTGTGACAACTTTCAGCGATTTATAGCCTGTAACCGTAAGTTCTGTAACATTTTAACATGTATAAAATTTAATCGTATTTTTGACATTGAAGAAACAGATGAACAGGGAATCATTATTTATAATCCATTACCATAGCACGTCTCGCCGCTTTTGAAGGACCTCATGTCGTAAAAAGAAGGGAGGGAACACACTGGCCGGAACGCGATTTCACATCTTCACAGAACGACAAAGATAAGAGTTTTTGAACTAATTCAGAAAAACAAAACACTATTCCCGTGAGAATACTCGTAAGCCAAATGTCAAATAAGTCACGTGTAATCTATTGTCTTTTTTATACTAGTTCGGTAAAATGACTGCACAGTACCTGATGGAAAGTACGGTATAGTCCATAAATAACCGTGACTGTTGGTAGTAAATAGCAACGACAGTAGTCTATGTCATGCCGACCTGCAAAAGCACGCGCCTCTTCACGGATCATTTAAAAGACACCCCATGTCGCAAAAAAAGGAAATAAATACACTGGCCGGGAGGCGATTCCACATCTTCACAGTACGACAAAGATAAGAGTTTTCGAACTTCTTCGTTCTTGCCGTGTACTTTATTTATTGCATTTTATTGCTTGTTTTTTAGATTCAACACTGTACACATCAAAATGACAGAAGTATGGTAGATCAATACAATAAAAACATACTCAGTTGTACTGCGATAATAAAATAATACTAAAATCGTCATGCATGGAATATTGTAGGTATTCAAGGTCAGTAAATATACATTTTATATTTCTTATTTAATGGACGTTGAAACTCGCGTTGAGTTTTATATCTTCCTGTATTTCGTAAATAATACTAACAAACGCCCGCGATTTTCTCCGCAATGAATTACAATTGCTAATATGTGTCGCTCACGTAATAACATCATACATAGTATATCCTGCAGTGCCGAAAAAGACATCTTTCACCTTAGTCTGAGCCAATTGCTAATATGTGTCGCTCACATAATAACATCATACATTGTATCTCCTGCAATGCCGACAAAGCCTTCTTTCCCCTTAGTCTGAGCCAATTGCAAATATGTGTCGCTCACATAATAACATCATACATTGTATCTCCTACAGTGCCGACAAAAACATCTTTCACCTTAGTCTGAGCCAATTCCTAATATGTGTCGCTCACGTAATAACATCATACATAGTATCTCCTGCAGTGCCGACAAAGACATCTTTCACCTTAGTCTTAGCCAATTGCTAATATATGAATGCCTCCCAATTGCTAATATGTGAATGCCGACAAAGACATCTTTCACCTTAGTCTGAGCCAATTGCTAATATGTCAGTGCCGACAAAGACATCTTTCACCTTAGTCTGAGCCAATTCCTAATATGTGTCGCTCACGTAATAACATCATACATAGTATCTCCTGCAGTGCCGACAAAGACATCTTTCACCTTAGTCTGAGCCAATTGCTAATATGTGAATGCCGACAAAGACATCTTTCACCTTAGTCTAAGCCAATTGCTAATATGTGTCGCTCACATAATAACATCATACATTGTATCTCCTGCAATGCCGACAAAGACATCTTTCACCTTAGTCTGAGCCAATTGGTAATATGTGTCGCTCACATAATAACATCATACATTGTATCTCCTGCAGTGCCGACAAAGACATCTTTCACCTTAGTCTGAGCCAATTGCTAATATATGTCGCTCACATAATAACGTCATACATTGTATTTCCTGCAGTGCCGACAAAGACATCTTTCACTTTAGCCTGAGCCAATTTCGACGCGTACGTAGTCTTTAAACACAGGTTATTAATCTAATACTGTATGCATGCATACGCGTGCATTTTATTCAGCATAAGTTATGTGCATGCATATAAATTTGGTTAATATAGAAGACAAAAAAAGAACATAAAGAATAAACTCATTATTTGTAATGAGTGTCTAAATAAATAAAAATTAAATTAAATTGAAATTTGAGTTACAATAAAATGAATTAATAAACATCTTATTCATTAATGAATACTTAGGTTAGCCAATTTTCATGGGAGAGATCAAATGGTGCTCGAGTTTTGACATAGACATCTTTCACCTTACCTTACCCTTACCTTTACCTTAACTTTACCTTAGTCTGAGACACGTAGTCTATAAACACAGGTTATCAATCTACTACCGTATATTTTAAGTTAGTATACTGGTATTTTTGTATGATTGTATTTTATTAAGCATATGCTATGTGCATGTGAATAAATTTGGTTTAATATAGAAGACAAAAGAAATAACAAATGACAGAACATAAAGAATTAAATTAAAACTTGAGTCGCAATAAAATGAATGAAAAAACATGTTATTCATTAATGAATCACTCATGGGAGAGATCAAATGGTGCTCGAGTTTGTTGCTCTCAGACATATCAATATCGATTTATCGATCGATATACGCAGACATTACGGTTATAGTGGTCAGATCGAAATGTCAAACATCCTATCAACGCATTCCTTCATCAAACTGAAGATTAAAATCAATGGAGGCAACTCATCAGAAGGAATTTACGGAGCCACGATCCGCGGCAGTAAGGTTACCAATCGAACGAGAGAGATAGATTTACTCGATATATAGACTATATAATTCGATTCCAAACTAAGATTCGTGTTATCGTAATAAAATACATGATAAAAAATCATTTAAAATCCAAGACATTTCCCTCACACTTTCAGTGAAATATTATAATTCCCATTATTATTGAATTAACTTTATAAACATAACTTAAGTCAAACATCCTATCAACGCATTCCTTCATCAAACTGAAGATTAAAATCAATGGAGGCAACTCATCAGAAGGAATTTACGGAGCCACGATCCGCGGCAGTAAGGTTACCAATCGAACGAGAGAGATAGATTTACTCGATATATAGACTATATAATTCGATTCCAAAATAAGATAATTCGTGTTATCGTAATAAAATACATGATAAAAAAAGATTTAAAAACCAAGACATTTCCCTCACACTTTCAGTAAAGTATTATAATTCACATTATTATTGAATTAACTTTATAAACATAACTTAATATTAAAACAGTTAGGAGACGTACGGAGACGTAAAAATAACGATTTTTGATAATATATTTGAATTCTCAACGTAAGCGAACGGTATAATTGAAAAAGTTAACGAGGCATCTGGGAATCTGTTTGTGGTCTAGCATCGGTAATTAATTAGCAAAAATTACCTATAAGGAAGTGTTTATTATTTTAATCATCTACTTTTATTCATAATATCTGATACTTTTAAAAGAGTAAAGAGTTATTATTGGTATTAGAATTGTTTTATTAGCATTGATGTGAAATATCAAGATTTTTTTTTATTGTAGCACGGCAAAATGACTGCATACCACCCCGCTTTCGCCTTTGCCTCGTTCGTTATTCAGCAGGGTGCACCACGTGCAGGTGAGGTTGGCTTGGATGTCTCAAGTCTTCGATGTTATTTGACACCCCTTACACACCAAAAATACGATATAAGCACTGTAATAGCTTGTACTGTTCTGTTTATTATGAAACAAAGTTTTGTTATATATTAAGTATAATACACAAGCTAGTTGTAAGATAGTGAGCTACCCTCCCAGATTTTGCACGAATGTACTGACAAATTACTCCAAAGTACGAGCTTGTAATGAAATAATAATAGTTCTTTACCTATGAAATTACCGTTCTGCAGTACTGGCCATTTCAAATCATAATAATTTTTGTTTGGCTAAGAATTCTAATTTCAAATTAATTTTATTTTAAAAACATGGAATTCTTCTTCCAAAAGTAGTCATTTGTTTATTGATTAGTGTTACATTTTCATCGCATTTCAATCTTTTTTGTCATCATGGATACGTTAAAATCATACATTGTATCTCCTGCAGTGCCGACAAAGACATCTTTCACCTTAGTCTGAGCCAATTGCTAATATATGTCGCTCACATAATAACGTCATACATTGTATTTCCTGCAGTGCCGACAAAGACATCTTTCACTTTAGCCTGAGCCAATTTCGACGCGTACGTAGTCTTTAAACACAGGTTATTAATCTAATACTGTATGCATGCATACGCGTGCATTTTATTCAGCATAAGTTATGTGCATGCATATAAATTTGGTTAATATAGAAGACAAAAAAAGAACATAAAGAATAAACTCATTATTTGTAATGAGTGTCTAAATAAATAAAAATTAAATTAAATTGAAATTTGAGTTACAATAAAATGAATTAATAAACATCTTATTCATTAATGAATACTTAGGTTAGCCAATTTTCATGGGAGAGATCAAATGGTGCTCGAGTTTGTTGCTCTCAGACATATCAATATCGATTTATCGATCGATATACGCAGACATTACGGTTATAGTGGTCAGATCGAAATGTCAAACATCCTATCAACGCATTCCTTCATCAAACTGAAGATTAAAATCAATGGAGGCAACTCATCAGAAGGAATTTACGGAGCCACGATCCGCGGCAGTAAGGTTACCAATCGAACGAGAGAGATAGATTTACTCGATATATAGACTATATAATTCGATTCCAAAATAAGATAATTCGTGTTATCGTAATAAAATACATGATAAAAAAAGATTTAAAAACCAAGACATTTCCCTCACACTTTCAGTAAAGTATTATAATTCACATTATTATTGAATTAACTTTATAAACATAACTTAATATTAAAACAGTTAGGAGACGTTAAAATAACGATTTTTGTTAATTAATATATTTGAATTCTCAACGTAAGCGAACGGTATAATTGAAAAAGTTAACGAGGCATCTGGGAATCTGTTTGTGGTCTAGCATCGGTAATTAATTAGCAAAAATTACCTATAAGGAAGTGTTTATTATTTTAATCATCTACTTTTATTAATAATATCTGATACTTTTAAAAGAGTAAAGAGTTATTATTGGTATTAGAATTGTTTTATTAGCATTGATGTGAAATATCAAGATTTTTTTTTATTGTAGCACGGCAAAATGACTGCACTGTGCCTGATGGTAAGCACAGTACAATCCAAAAACAATGGCGACCACCGAGTGACACACTATCCATCGCCGGTCGCCGCTGTTATGCCGGCCTGTGAAAGGCTGGATATGCACAGGCTGATCCCGAAACGCGACCCGCAGAAGCGAATAGCTATGACGGGCTTTTTCGCCATATACATGGTGGTTGCGACCCAGTCAGGCTGTAAAACCATACCACCTCGCTTTTGCCTTTGCCTCGTTCGTTATTCAGCAGGGTGCACCACGTGCAGGTGAGGTTGGCTTGGATGTCTCAAGTCTTCGATGTTATTTGACACCCCTTACACACCAAAAATACGATATAAGCACTGTAATAGCTTGCCTTTGCCTCGTTCGTTATTCAGCAGGGTGCACCACGTGCAGGTGAGGTTGGCTTGGATGTCTCAAGTCTTCGATGTTATTTGACACCCCTTACACACCAAAAATACGATATAAGCACTGTAATAGCTTGTACTGTTCTGTTTATTATGAAACAAAGTTTTGTTATATATTAAGTATAATACACAAGCTAGTTGTAAGATAGTGAGCTACCCTCCCAGATTTTGCACGAATGTACTGACAAATTACTCCAAAGTACGAGCTTATAATGAAATAATAATAGTTCTTTACCTATGAAATTACCGTTCTGCAGTACTGGCCATTTCAAATCATAATAATTTTTG
Organism: Antheraea pernyi; assembly: GCA_015888305.1. Taxonomy (NCBI): domain Eukaryota; kingdom Metazoa; phylum Arthropoda; class Insecta; order Lepidoptera; family Saturniidae; genus Antheraea; species Antheraea pernyi. The sequence goes on from MU161722.1 coordinate 14,368, forward strand.
TTTGGCTAAGAATTCTAATTTCAAATTAATTTTATTTTAAAAACATGGAATTCTTCTTCCAAAAGTAGTCATTTGTTTATTGATTAGTGTTACATTTTCATCGCATTTCAATCTTTTTTGTCATCATGGATACGTTAAAAATTCGAGTAATTATAGAATATGAGTACCGTCGTAGCAGCAACGCGGGACAAGCGGCACGCAACATCAATGACGTTTAC
>MU161722.1:14727-27018 GCA_015888305.1 Antheraea pernyi
TAGCAGCAACTTTCGACGTAGCGTCAAAACAATATTGGTCCATTTGCGTCAAATTGGCAAGGTAAAAAAGCTTGACAAATGGGTGCCCCACGAAGTCGATGATCGCCAACGCGAAGTTCGCGTCGAAACGTGCCTTGCACTGCTCAACAGACACACAAATGAAGGAATTTTGAACAGCATTGTTACCTGCGATGAAAAATCATCGCAAGCGCTCAGTAAGTTGGTTGGATCCTGGTTCAGCACCTAAACAATGCCCTAAACGAAAACATACCCCTAGAAAAGTGATGGTCACTGTTTGGTGTTCTAGCGCCGGTGTGATTGATTTAACACAGCTTATTACCAAACGGGGTGAGCATTACTGCAGATGTGTACTGTGAAGAACTGAACACAATGATGGAAAAGCTGGCACATCTCCAACCAGCATTGGTCAATCGCTCGTCTCCGCTGCTCCTGCATGACAACGCGCGACCTCATACTGCACAGCAGACGGTCTCCAAGTTGCAAGAACTGGGGTTGGAAGTTCTCCGTCATCCGCCCTACTCACCAGACCTTGCGCCTACAGACTACTACTTTTTTTTTGATAAAAATTCAATACCCGAGAGGCAGTACAAAATGCCTTTGAAGAATTTGTTGCCTCCCATCCAGCTGATTTCTTTAAGAAGGGAATTTATTGTATGATTTCACTTTTATCTCAGTACTATTTCTCTTTAGATTAGATCGTCACACGCTGTGATATGTCAACCCTGACTGTTAATAAAACAGAGCACTGGCATGCCAACCATATCATATAATCAAAAGTGGCATTAGCGTATTAATCATGCAGGGCATTGGCATGCCAACCATACCGGCCGACACGACATCACTGGCGTAGCAAACACAAACGTCAACAAGACACGGCATTGACGTGTGAACCACACACTTCAATACTGTCAACCGTATCCCAGTTGTAACAACGCTGGTGTATCAATATCACCCGTCAACAAAAAACTATACTGTCGTGCCTGCCATTCTGGTCAATAAGACAGCACTAGCGTATCAGCCACAACCATCAAAACACCAAAATAGTGTTCTTTACTACAAAAAACGTATCACAGTGCTGCTTCAGTTTCAAATGTGACTACCTGAATAATTTGAATTATTCTGAAAGTTTTTTTCTTTTCCCGACTTTCATAAAATTCAAACACGTTAACATGGGGCATGGTTTATTAATTTCTCCGACTTTTAGAATATTCTCGGACGTAGTTACGCAAACAATTACATAACTTCGCACGTCATAGGATATAAAAATATTTAATTAAGTAATAAAAATAGTAGATAAATAAACCAAACAGTATTTGTAATATAAATACTATAACAAACTTTGGATTTCCTTTACTAAATAACTTTGAAACTATTTTAATGCCACAGACGCGACGCGGCGCGGCTACGTAATGGAAATCTTAGATTACTCACTATAACACCTAACGATATACATTGATAAAGATACGTGAACCAACTCTCAATTATTAAATCGACGACACAAAAGAAATAGAATTGTGAGTAGTTTTAGGTTTAGTAAGCATAAAATAAATTGGCTCAACGAAGAACGAAGAATATTTCTCGAAGAGCAACGATGCAATAGAAATGCCAGTTAAAATCTAATTCACTTTGTGGAGTTTTACACGAAGGAATGCCTTGCAAACTCGTATAATGAACAACTTCTGATATGGCACTGCTTTCTACCGGGACTTTATAACGAACTTTGACAGGTTTCAAATAGAATTTCTATGATACTTTTGAATGTATGCTTACATTCATATAGATATATATGAAAACGAAATGATATTATTAATTATAATTTGGAAGCAAAATAATCTGTTTTAATTAAAGCTTTGTACTAAAGTGTTACTACTTTGTACCAAACTTCCTGATAAACAGTGTTTATAATAGCCCAAATATTGTTTTTTTTATTCTTTTTTTTATAAGTGTTTGGTCACAAAGCGACCATGCCACCCTTAGTGGAAGGCATATATAATAAATACTACATACATAATCACTATTTACTACCTATTGATAGCAACATTGGCTAATGTGTACTCATCCAACAAAAGTGAAGCCACAATGCCGTTACAGACCCCAACGCAACGTAAATCCTTATCTACTGTTAGGCAATACTCTCGCCTTTCTGCCTCATTACGGACACATTCCACAACAAATATTGTAATTGATTTCATTAAACACAATTTTTATCTTATCAACCATCTTGATAATCTCAAAAAAAGTAAAGGAGCCTTACAGTAGTCGCAAATGAAGTGTAACATCTGACATGTAATCCTGTTATGAAATTGAGATTAATTATATGTGAAGTAAATTTATTCGTTGTATTATTAGTCAAATATATTCTAAGCATGAAAATATGTGTAATTCTATGTCAAAACGCGCGCTTGCTTCTGCAAGTTTAATTCTAATCGTGGTATATACGCAATGCTACCTTAAATCCGGAAAAAATTGAACTGTCACGGGACGCCTGGCAGATGTGAAACACATGTGTAACGTAGTAAACAACACTGTATACACTATAGGTATGCGAGCTCAGTGCGGCAAGAGAGATTGCGCTCAGTCACTTGCGCATGACATCGCGTAGCCACGTCTCGCCACGCCAACAATCAGGTTTGCCAACTTTAAACCGAGTATTTAATACGTATTTAACTTTTTTGTAATAACACGGGATGAGTTTGTTTGCTTGAACGCGCTAATCTCAAGTACTACTAGTATTATTTGAGAAATTATTTCAGTGTTAGATAGCTAATTTACTAAGAAAGCTATAAGCTATATTATCACCAATAGAGACGGACCCCAATGAAGAATGTTTCAAAATCGGATTTTATTTTTCTTTTGAGAACTTCCGCTACGTGTTACCGTTGTTAGCTCAAAGTAACTATTCCACGAGAACGAATTCGCTGACAGAAGCTAGTCGGTTTATAAAGGACAAAGTCTCTGAGAGAACAAACATAAAAAATACAACTGAATTATGAAACTCTTTCTTTTTCAAGTCCATTAATATAGTAAAATTCAGTACATTTTTCACATACCTACTTATTGAGAAAGATTCTCAAATTTGAAAAAATGTTTGGGAATATGGTACAACATAAAATTGTTGATGGCGGAAATCAGCCCTAGTGAAGACTTGATATGATATTCAGAATTTAAAATGATTAATGGGTAAGCAAGTTTTTAAATTGACTTTATACACATTTAAAGATGCATTTTAGGGGGCCGGCAGTATAACGGTACCTCATCAGTTATCATTGTTTTAGAATTTAACCGCATCTTCTTTTCGTTGTTTTGCTGAATCAGAATACTAGCAGAACATTATCTATTGGAGTTCACAAGGTTAGCCAACATTCTTCAGAAACATCAGGTACAATTCTGGCAACACTTAAAAAAAAGTAAATCTGACTATTTATATACAAACTTACCTTTATCTTAACGATTTTCACCGGTTTCTGCGTGTACGCCGATGTGAAAAGTATAGTGTGTACCGGGGCCTCTGTAGGTATGCCCAGTGACGTCATCTTGAGTTATTTTTAACAATTATCATCAACATTCACTCACATCACTACAAGTCAAAGTACTAAAAAAGTTTTTTATAAACAGATGATATTAATGTATTTTTATTTCGATGCTTGAAACAATTTTTTTATTCCTTAACACAATTTATTAACACACGTTTAGTTCTGTAACATTCTGCGGCTTTGCATTCAATTCAACAACAGGAAGTTTTTAAAGTGTTATATTCTTTTCTAAAATCTTATATAGTAGTAATATATAGTTTTGGTAATTATGTACTATGTATATAGACTTGTTCCATGTTATAACCTCCGATTGTTTACTGCATATAACAACAATAAAAAATTATGACAACAATAAAATTTCTACAGATAGTTGTAAACATCGTAAAAAATATTACCAAGTAACTTATACAAGAAAAAACTATTTTTTGTTACTATGGAAAATACATATATGTCATAGAATAAATTATTTGCATAGGTGTGTTCTTGACATGATATTTATTCCAGTGTATAAACAAACACAGGGCTCAGTTTGAAAGATTCAATTTTTTCAAGAATGTAAAGCTGTTCGACTGTCTATTCATCGAAAACAATTCCTAAAATACTCATTGTCAGTGTATTCATGACATTATATTTATCCTGTAGTTTTCAAAGTGTAAAGGCTCGCACGACACTTACTGTAAAATAGTTGTGCTAATTCGAAATGTCCACGGTCGCGGCCGGGCTGTGCGCCTAACTCAGCGGCCGACGTGACGTTTCATCGTAAATCGTTTTATAAATGGTAGTAACTACATATAAAGGGATAAACAAACAAACATTCACCTTCACATATTTAAATATACAACATTTTTAGTATGTATACTTTGAAGGATTTTACTTAAAAGCTATTTTACGATTTTTTCCAAATATAGTGTAAATTATTTATAACGAATTTTAAGGGACCGAGCATTTTTTTTTCGTTATAAAGAGAATCAATAAATGGTTTTGTGTTAAGCCAACCAAGTTGAACTAATTTCGACGTTATAGAAAATTTTTCATTATAACGAACGACGTTATTAAGAGTTTACACCGTATTCGTTTTTAATTACAGTAGTTCTATGAATGTGAATATTCAATTTTTTTTAATACTTCACTAACGTAGCGATTATTTACCGGACAATTTATAACAAATGTAAATATTTACGATTTGAATAATTTCACCAAGCCGTGAACTCAATAAATATAATACAATCACGTCGCTATTTACATTTGTGTGTGCCCTTAATTTTTCCAAAATACGCAAGGGAATTCGACACTGTTTTTACTGACAATTAGAGAATTCCTTCAAGAAGGTTTTGTTGCTACTTATAATCATACGATATTTATTTTTATTTATGAGCACAAAGATGAAAATGATTACCACATTTAAAATGAACGTCTGTCTGTCTTAATTATTTATAAACATATTAAAGGCAATTTAACACGAATATAAAGTTTAGCTGAAGCATATTAATGCCGGACTAGTATCAGTTGCAAACGTCTGAACCTGCTTAGTAAGTTTGTTAGTTATTTGTACGTAATACGTTTGAAAGTTTAGCAATTAAATTTACAAGTAACGCATGCCCATACTTATCTATATATAAATGTCTTCACACAGGTCTTCTGTTATTCGCGCATCGCAGAAAAACTACTAAATAGGTTTAGACATTTTTTTAAATATTAATAAATAAGCACACAAAAATCATAATAGTTTCATTAGATATAAAACTATTAAATCTTCAATAAACATGATTTTAATAAGGACTATGAAAAACTGGGGCAAAGGATGCTTATGTTTTTTCCTTTATATGTAAAATTAATAATATAATAAGCAAATGAAGTCGCGGGGATCAGCTAGTTATAATATAAATAGGAGCCTGTAAATATACAACTACTGAACAAAAGACTCCTTTTCGAGGAATACTACGGACTTATTCAAGGGACCTATGACGTATACACTACGTTATACTATAGTTCTATTTTCCCGCTATATGGGCAGTACTAGGAAAATATTCCTTAACCTTCCCATTTTTATGAAGATGCATACTTTTACTAACAGTTTTTGAAAAAAACATACTAATTTTTAATTAGCAAATACGTGGAAATTTTGTAATATTAGATAGACATTATTATTGTATTCATTATTAATAAAACAGTGAAATAGCTTTTCCAGTGGTAAATATTACCCATTATTCATATTTCCATCTCTTTTTCTGATACCATCTCATTGTATACAAGAACAAAAACGAATCACGTGGTAACAGACAGTTTATATTCATTCCATTACATATTCTCGTAATTTATTTATAATTAACTTTAAGAATTAATAATAAATTTATTAATTAACGCAGTAACAATTTTTTCTTCTTTTATTTATCGTCCATAAATATATACTATAGTTTAGATTTTTAGTTTGTAAATTACACATGTACTGTCTTATTTCTATTTACTTAAATCTAATAACGTAAATGAGACGTCCTTATAGAGGGTCGAATGCGACAAACGACATTGAATAAAATACAGTAACTAGAACGAATTACGAGAAACAAGTAAATCTTTATTAGTAATTAGCTTTTCCCTGCGACATCGTCTCCATAATTTTATTAATTAAGTACCTAAATCATAATTATTTTTGTAAAACGATTTAAGGACAATATTGTTATCAGATACATCCAACGTTTTAGTTAGAACACTCATACAACCACATTTTTCCGATTTCATAGACAAAACGCCTCTTAATTTTTCCTCATAATTATTCAGTAATCCAGACAAGTATACAATGTCTTTCCACCGGTTTTATGACGAATTTAATTGCGATTGAATCTATATTCGTGAATAAATAGCAGATAAACTGAAAATATTACTTTTATTTATAAAATAGTTGTGCCCGCGAGTCCGTCCGCGTGGAAATTATGTAAAAAAACAGTGATTAACAAAGTCACCTGAATGGATCGAGTCCATTTACTTATCTATTTTCTCTCGTACTTACGCCGCGTCGTCATTAAAATTACAATAACTTTTGATAGAATGGACCGATTTTAATGAGGGAATCACTGCTCCCAACGTACGGAAGACGGCCACGGGAGCTAGGCTTATAGAAGTGTCAGAGGGTGCCCAGAAAGCCGAAGAGCTTGCCCGGAGGCTGCGTGAGGCCCTGGCTGATATAAAATTAATAATATAATAAGCAAATGAAGTCGCGGGGATCAGCTAGTTATAATATAAATAGGAGCCTGTAAATATACAACTACTGAACAAAATACCCCTTTTCGAGGAATATTACGGACTTATTCAAGGGACCTACGACGAATACACTATGTTATACTATATTTCTATTTTCCCGCTATATGGCAGTACTAGGAAAATATTCACTATACATTCATAATATACAAATATTCATTCACATACTTTTCCTAGCAGTTTTTGAAAAAACCATACTAATTTTTAATTAGCAAATACGTGGAAATTTTGTAATATTAGATAGACATTATTATTGTATTCATTATTAATAAAACAGTGAAATAGCTTTTCCAGTGGTAAATATTACCCATTATTCATATTTCCATCTCTTTTTCTGATACCATCTCATTGTATACAAGAACAAAAACGAATCACGTGGTAACAGACAGTTTATATTCATTCCATTACATATTCTCGTAATTTATTTATAATTAACTTTAAGAATTAATAATAAATTTAATAATTAACGCAGTAACAATTTTATCTTCTTTTATTTATCGTCCATAAATATATACTATAGTTTAGATTTTTAGTTTGTAAATTACACATATACTGTGTAACACATCTTGTCTTATTTATATTTACTTAAATCTAATAACGTAAATGACGGAGACGTCCTTATAGAGGGTCGAATGCGACAAACGACATTGAATAAAATACAGTAACTAGAACGAATTACGAGAAACAAGTAAATCTTTATTAGTAATTAGCTTTTCCCTGCGACATCGTCTCCATAATTTTATTAATTAAGTACCTAAATCATAATTATTTTTGTAAAACGATTTAAGGACAATATTGTTATCAGATACATCCAACGTTTTAGTTAGAACACTCATACAACCACATTTTTCCGATTTCATAGACAAAACGCCTCTTAATTTTTCCTCATAATTATTCAGTAATCCAGACAAGTATACAATGTCTTTCCACCGGTTTTATGACGAATTTAATTGCGGTTGAATCTATATTCGTGAATAAATAGCAGATAAACTGAAAATATTATTTTTATTTATAAATAGTTGTGCGCGCGAGTGGAAATTATGTAAAAAAACAGTGATAAACAAAGTCACATGCATGTATCGAGTCCATTTACATATCTATTATTCTCTCGCTACGTCGTCATTAAAATTACAATAACTTTTGATAGAATGGACCGATTTTAATGAAACAAAGACTAAGTTACTCTCAACGTTTTATTGTGAAGCCAGGACTTTAGCAGTGATGCGTGTTTCTACAGACAGACAGACAGATTTTTCTAAAAATTATTGAAATGTATTTTGTTACTTATTTCTAGATATCTACAACTATTTTTTCAAGAAAATCATAAAATACAGTTACGTTAGTTTTACATTTATTATTTCTATAGAAGATCACAGTGGAGATTTATCTTGATACTGTTTAACGATAAACTATCATACATATACTTTTGATATATTTTAAGTGAACATAACATGACAATACAATATAACATAGTAGTATAAGTATTCATGTTAATAATTGTATGTAACGTTTGTATACATTATTTTTGTAAAGTACATATTTACTATTGGACGTGAGGGTGTTTCTCGTATCACGAGATAATCTTCTATAGTCTTAACACCACAAAATCATATAAAATATTTTAATACTTATAAATTTATAAACATTTTACCATGATCTTACTCACTATATATAACCTAACGTCAAGTGAACAGAATACATTTTGTTACTACATTTCAAGATCACTACAAAATGCCACTGTTTATCCGTACAGACGTACTCGTCAGAAAACACAATAAAACTATTTTTTTTACAGTACTAAGAACGACAAAATTGTTCAAGCGCATCGAATCAAACTAACTACTGTTAATAAACGCATCCGACTAGACGACGCGACGACATAACCTTGTAACGTAGCACGCTTTAATGTAAATTACACCGATAACAGTTCTATCAACTTTAACTTGAAGTATTATTAGACGCTAAACGGAATAAATAGTTTTATGGTGGTAGCGCCACGTTGAAACTATTACTGGTTTTAGCATGAATGGGTCGGCTCGCCCGGGGTAGTACCACCCTCTCATAGAAAACCGACGTGAAGTAACAGTGCTTGCATTGTTGCGTTTCGTTCGGTCAGTGAGAGCGCCGCAGGCCCACCTCCCCTCTTCTCCTCTCCTCTCCTCTCCCTCTCCCACCCCTAATCCCTTCCCCTAAACGGCGGCAACGCACTTGCGACTCCTCTGGTGTTGTTAGTGTTCATGGACGATGATGATCACTTCACATCAGTGACCCACCCACGTTTGCCACTTATGACATAAAAAAAAAGAAAAAAAAAGTTACTACACGTTATATTCTCATATCTATATTAAGAAATCAGATTTTATTGAACCACTATAACCGTTTTGAAGTGAAAACGTAAGGTGCGTTGAGCGGTATTTTTGGCAGGAGATAAATTTATAATTTCTCGTCATGACATGCTACGTAAGCATGACCGACCGTATTGCGGTACTAGCGACGCGTGGTATAGGGGCCTGTGCAAATGTAATATTGATATTTTGCAGCTCATCATACGTGTGATGGATTAATAGACTTTATAAAAATGTATATATAATTATTGCTCCAAGTGATAATAGATATGTAAACCACACTAATGTTAATAATTTCAATAAGCCATTTCTAAAATTTGAATATTGTTATTCACACTATCTATACATATAATAATAATTTAATGGTAATGTATCTGTACTTTTTGGAGTTTCTTGAAAAAAAATATTGCAGGTGTCTAGGAATAAGTAAGAAGGAAGAATAATGTATTTTACATTTCAATCATTTTTAGAAATATCTGTCTGTCTGTTTGTATGAATACTTATCACAGCTAAAGTACTGGGTTCACGACAAAACCTCACCACTCTATCAAAAGTTATTGTAATTTTAATGACGACGCGACTTAAGTATAAGAGAAAAGTTGATAATTAAATGGACTTAATACATTTAGAAGATTTTGTCACTGTTTTTTCTTTACATTAGGTTTCACACGGACGGAGCCGCGGGCACAGCTAGTAATTAATATAGTAATACAAAAAAGTTTATTTCATTATTTTGAGTTTACTTTTTGTCGGTAGTCCTTATGCTGCCTCCACTTTTTTTCATACTTATTTTTATTAACTGAATAACCGCGACTAAATTCGTATTAACATGTTTTTAACTTCTTTTCTCCAAATCTATTTGCAGTCTCTCGATAATTAATGATTCATGTATTATCACAGTTAGCTATTTAATTAAAAACATATCCAAAGATAATCGTGATATAGTATTTAAAAAAATAACCCAGTCCAATACATTCCACTCACTAAATTAGATCTATTCAAATAAAGTGTATTATTGTAAGAAACGACATATTTATTGCTCTTTGGAAATTAATTGCGGTGAAATAACGAATTCTTCTCTCTTTACAAAGATAAAACAGTTAGGCCTATAGCCAGAGTTTTTCCTTGAAAGAAAACATCGTTGTGAAACTGTAATATAAGTGGTATGGTATTTTTTTAATGCCCGCCTTGCTAGCTACCATCCTTAGATTAATAATTATCGCACCTGGACAATTGCTGTGTGTTCTGGCAGCTGCACTTGAGAGTAAGTTCTCCTGTAGATTAGCTAGGAATGTAGGTCTTTATAATCTTAAAGTTGTGTTAAAAAAACTTTAAATATAAAGAATTTATTGATCATAAAAACAATATATCTTCTACGTCTTTATACGTTTGTAAGCAATTTTTTAACAAACTAACAACCTATCTAAATTAAAGAAACGTAAAATTAAATTAACACCAACTATTTACACGTACTAGATAAACAGTTTACTTTATAGCAACACCGATAAATGAGGGGTTGATGTACATATTAAGCAGATGAAATCGGTTATATTAAAACGCCACAGAGATATATCTCCCTAATAACGTATTAGGATTTCAATTCCAAAAGGTTATAATTTGTCGGAAAAGGGCATGTTTATCACACAGATTTCACAGATGGAAATCTACCCGAATACGACACAATTTAAGCAACATATGGATTCCTTTTTTGTGCTATGTTACAAAGGTCTAATAACGTAACGTTTATTAACAGTAAAAAGGATGAATATTAAGTTTAGTTTGTTATATACAGAAAATATTCTAATTCAAAATATCGTAGAGGATTATAGTGAAAATATTAATAGCTGCCTTACCCAGTATTTGGTAAAAAAAAAACAAATAAATCATTTGATTTATTCAGTAATTCGCTGAAACTCTTCACTTACGTATAAACATAATGTCTAATAAAACTGTAATCAAAATAAATATATTTCTTAAAATAGAGATTATTACAATTTTAGAAATGAAAGAATATAATAAACTTATTTTTAATGAAGACAAAATCCTTCTGAAAATATTAATAAATACTAACATTTAAGGAGACAAAGCAAACCTGAAAGCTTATCCTATGAAGATTAAAGTGGTAAGTTGAGAAATCTTTAAAGGTGAAGACGCCGTAATTCCATATAGGGTTATATATATTGTTGATTATTTAACGAAGTAATGAAAATTGTCATATGATGATGATAATCATGAAACGTAATATATGTAGAATATGGGTAACATAAATCTTCAACCATGTATGTAAAGTTTCAACTTACTTAGTTATCTTCTCGTTAGGACGACTTAACTAACGACGATGAAATAACGAGCTAATATGAAATCATAAGTTTTACTTGAGATCCACGTAGTTTCAGTCTTTCCTCTACGCCGTAGTTTATCACAGTTTATCTAAGTTTATTTTTGTCTTCGGTCTATTCACATTCAAACCGTTCACAAAGATCGAAGGATGGCATTAACAGTCAGTGAAACATGTTCGAAGAATCTCATGGTGAGAGTTCCGATCGGACCGTCGACTCGAGCGGTTGTCCGTTTTGCTACGCGCGCTAAGTTTGATTTTAATACTCGTGATTTAGTGACGTCAGTTATTGTGTTGTTTCGATCCGGCACACCTGCGCTGCACAGGTGCGCTGCACACCTGCGTTCCACACCTGCGTTCTTTTTCCTGGCACTGAGTGAGACCTTTCCTTTGTATTTATTTATTGCTTTATCTATTTCTTGGTATATTTACTCATTTATTTATCTATTTATTTACGTATTTCTTTAATCTTTCAGTGATTTATTTTTAAATTTATTTACTTTTTATTGTTTGTTTATTTAAGTAGTCTTATGTTATTTTTCCCCTGTCTCGCTCAGGTACTTAGTTGCGTTGGTTTCCTATTTTGTTTAGTTTTAAACAGCTCTCTTTGATCCGGACCCGGGATAGTCCGTTAAATGCATTAAGGCGCGCCCCCCTGCCTCTCTGGCAGGGAGGTTTCACATGTCTTCCTCCGCCCCACTCCCCTCCTCTCTCCTCAGGCCCCGGTATGGCCACCGATCGAGAAGTCGGCCTCTTAGAGACCGAACTTATTAGCCTCCGCGGTTTTATATCCAGCATCTGT
>MU161723.1:1682-13679 GCA_015888305.1 Antheraea pernyi
AACTTCAGAATTGGCAGTATGGATTAATTCCTTCGCCTGTCGTATTGGACGAATATTATTACTACTACTTACCACGTTACCATGGCAACGTATATAATAATAACGAAATCTCTTAAAAGCAAAAAAGGGCCCGATTTTGAAACATTCTTCATTGGTGCTCTGCTTCTATTGGTCTTAGCGTGATTATATATAGCCTAAAGCCTTCCTTGATAAATGAGCTATCTAAAACCGAAAGATTTTCTCAAATCGGACTGGTAATTCCTGAGATCATAGCGTTCAACCAAACAAACAAACAAACTCTTCAGCTTTATATATTAGTATAGATTATGAGAGTAATATTTTTTTACTAATAATGTCTTATTTTTTTTTTAAATAAGTAATTAGATGATATTAGATGAACTGATGTGCAAACTTTCCTTGTTTTCATTCTCATTCATAATAATACTAGCAGGCTCGGCAGACGTTGTCCCGCCCTGATTATAAATAAAAATCCTTGACAAGTTATATACCAAAACGTTCCTCATGAATCACTTTATGCACTGTTGAAAACCGCTTGAAAATCTGTTCAGTAGTTTTTGTTTATCGCGAACAGACAGACAGACGCGGTAGGGGACTTTGTTTTATACTATGTAATGAAGCAACAGAGATCAGTAATATTTGGCACATTAATTAAAACATTGTAACTGTTCTTATTTCTATCATTTTACAGGAGATGGAAATAAAAAAAATGGCAAAGGAAGGTAACAATGATGGCTGTAAAATATTAGCTAAGCAATTAGTCCAGATGAGGAAACAGAAAAATAGGATTTATGCTGCTAATAGTAAGGTAAATTAATTGTTCTTGTTACATAAAAAAGGTCATAATTATCTCGCTATAAAAAGTATAAAGGGGGCAGCCTTATTGCTAATAGCAATCTCTTCCAGGTAACCTTTGGATGGATGTCTTCCATGTAGTAGACTCGAGGGTATATAGGTTGTACAAGTAAAACAAGAAATATTGAATACCACATAAATTAGTAGAATGTACACAACATTATAAAATATAAATAATGATTTTTTTATTGTAGCACAGCAAAATGACTGCACTGTCCCTGATGGTAAGCACAGTACAATTCAAAAACAATGGCGACCACCGGGTGACACAATATCCATCGCTATTGTCGCTGTCATGCCGGCCTGCGATTAGCTGGATATGCACAGGCTGATCCCGAAACACGACCCGCAGAAGCGAATCACTAAAACGGGTCTTTTCGCCATATACATGGTGTTTACGACCCAGTCAGGTTGTAAAACCCTACCACCCTGCTAAATATATAGACTACATAAATATAGTAGTACATAAGTGAAATATTAAATCTGTAAATAGTATTTTTATAGGTTTTATGATATTATTGAAGTTATACTTCTTAGGGAAAAATGATGAGAGTAAATTTTTCCGATGCACGCACACGCCGTCACGAAAAACCGACACCCTGAAGTTAGCTATAGTCAACAATTTGTTTCCTTGTATTAGAACTTTCAATGTATTAAATACCTTTTTTCTATTGTTGGTGTCGTTTTTTCTACATAAGTAGAATAAGGCGAAATATAATTTTTTTATTTTGTTACGCCAAAGAAGTATAACTTCTAATGTGCTACATAAGTATTAAATATCACTTTTATTAAACATTTCACTTATATTTATTGTCCAGTGTAAATAAATGTGTTTTAGTTTGAATTATTTTTTTATTTTTATAATTTACATTGTTCCTTCTATAGGGTTTATGGGCTGTTTGTAATAAGGAACTGTAGCTTTTTATTTGCTATATGATAAACTAATAAAAATAATAGGTTAGCAGTACAGTTAATTGTAATATTTCCATTTATGTCAGATTTCAAGTGTACAAATTCACAACAAAGCAATGGGCGCTAATATAGCCATAGCTGGAGCAATGGGCACCACAACCAAAACAATGGGCAACATAAATAAAGTATTGAATCCGCACCAAATTGCTAAAGACATGGAAGCATTCAAGCAAGCTAATGCTAAAATGGATATGGCTGATGAAATGAGTAAGTTAAAATATTATAAACTTAATTTTAAGTGTATATCAGTGGTGAAGGGTGGACATCTGAGAAAGGGAAGCTGGAGTAAACAAAAGTTCTTACCTAACAGAATACAGATCTTCACTACCGACACAGATGTGTCTATGTCGATTAAAGCCAACAATGAAAAGATCAAACAAGAACAATGTATGTTAATAAATGTCATTTGTAATGTTGACTTACCAAACTGAAAATATATTACCATTAACTTACATTTCTTCTATTTAATTTTTGGCAACCAGTCTTCAAGTAGCTTATTACTGCCGTTGTCAAATGAGTATCGATATTACGAGTTTCTTGATATAATTTCAATGAACTAACAAGATGGTGGCCATCTTTTTAGAACTTTCCTGGGAGTTTTTGTGGCAAGTCAGAATCCATGTTCTGTGGTATTATTTCCGATCCACTCCGCTAGTGCACAATAACCAATCTATATTACGTAAAGCACCACCAACATTATACAATATACATCCAAATAACACAAAATTATGGATAAAATATAAAGGCCACCACTACATGGCATTTCAAGATTCCGCACAAAAACTAACTTACACTTATTAGTTAGTAATTACTAACTCCAATTTATTATAACACAATAAAACAATCACAAAAATTTAAAATTGAGCATGCAAACAAATCATCCTTCAAAATACCTATAAAATGTTAGAAACCAAATTAGTAATTATGTACCTGTGAAAAGTATTATAAATAGACTTTTTAATTTGGAGGTATTATTTTTTCACATCCTCTTTTAAAATATGTACACTTTCATAAGCCTGCGGCCAAGGAGTTATAAATGTCAAATTTATTTGACCTGTCAGAGTTGCTATTATCTTGCAAATTCTTATAAGTTTTAATCTTATTAAGCACTAGCTTCTGCTCGCGACTTCGTCTGCATGGAAAGTTACTTTGGGCTAACACAAACATGCAGCGAAAGATCTCAAAAGAAAATTATATATTTTGAAACATTCTTCATTGTTATTCCGTTCCTTTTGGTCTTAGCGTGATGATATAGCCTTCGTCAATAAATGAGCTATCTAACACCGAAATAATTTTTCACATCAGATCAGTAGTCTGTGAGATTAGCGCGTTCAACCAAACAAACACGCCAACTTTATAATATTAAATATAGAGTATAGATTATATTGTATTTGACCCATAAAAAGTAACTATTTATTCCATTATCTGTGATAAACTCGATATGACTAGAGTGACATACAAATTATGCATTACCCTTCTACTCTCTGCCCAGTCAATCCTTACACATAAAAAGGACTTTGCTTTTTGTGAACTATACTCAAAATTTGAATCCATCTAGTAATATAATTTGTAAAACAGTTTTATAAAACAAATCTCTTTAGTTTCAGAAACACTTGATGATATCATGGACGAGTCTGGAGACGAGGAAGAAACTGAAGGAATCGTTAATCAAGTCCTTGATGAGATCGGAATTGAAGTTAGCGGCAAGGTAATATATTTCATTCTACATCATCTCCGATCTACCAACATGAAGTTAGTTGGCAGAGGGTTTCTGTTGAAATATTACATAAACAGTTTCTTTCAAATATGAAGGTTATATAATTTGTGTATATTGTCTTTTAAACTTTCATTTATAGTAATTAATTTATCCTTTAAACATTTTTATTAGGTACTAGCCGAGCCGTGCCCACTTCGTTGGGAGGTAATAGGCATTATCATCCTACAACTTTTCTCTAGAACTCAATCATATATATCTCATAATTAAGGCAGCGTTTGTAAGAAACATTTTCGTTCGACCAGTTTTCTCCGACTCCCAAGATATTACCCCCTACAACCTCACAAACTTTACCTCTTTATAATATTAGTATATAGATCATAGCCCCTGCCCGCGACTTCGTCCGCGTAGTAATAGTTACTACTCTGGGCTAACGCCGACACACAGCAAAAGCTCTAAAAAAGAAAAAAAACATCTCTGTTTTGAAACATTTTTCATCTGTGCTCCGCTCCTATTGGCCTTAGCGTGATGATATACAGCCTATAACCATTCTCGATGAATGAGCTATATAACACTGAAAGAATTATTCAAATCGGACCGGTAGTTCCTTAGATTACCTCTTACAACGCCACAACGTCACAAACTTTACCTCTTTATAATATTGGCATAGAAAAGGCAAATAAAGTTTTTTTTTTATTTCCACCAAAGCAATGTATCTTCTCTAGTGTGTATATAACTACAGTCTTTATTCTATCAAATAATAAAGTAAAAAAAAAACTGATTATTTATCCTTACATATTTAGTAAAAATGTATAGGTATTTTCTTGTTTAAATAAAGATTTTTTTAACTATCATTGGGCTTTAGAAATTTTATGAAGTTTATCAGCTGAATAAACATTGTTATTGTGGTTTTTTGATGTTAAGTGGTTATTATAGGATATCGTGCATATACACAACCGATCTCAAAAGGATTGTTGTTCTGAGGTCAGTTGTAATTCATACACATTTATCTACAAATGAGAAAGTGAATCTGTGGCTTTGTCACGCTTTCACGTCTTAATTATTTTATTTTTATTTTAGCACGCCAAAATGACTGCACTGTGCCTTATGGTAAGCACAGTACAATCCAAAAACAATGGCGACCCCGAGAAACTATCCATCGCCGGTCGCCGCAGTCATGCCGGCCTGCGAAAAGCTGGATATGCACAGGCTGATACCGAAACGCGACCCGCAGAAGCGAATCACTATGACGGGCTTTTTCGCCATATACATAATGATTTCGTCCCGGTCAGGCTAAATTATTATAAATTAATTACCGTTGTGTGGGGTACAGCACATAGGGTACCTTTGTACCCGGAAAATATACAGTTCCGGAGATCTATGTGAGATCAAATTTACAATAACTCAACCGCGAGATGAAGCTAGCAGGTTGATAATCCTGAGGATTGACATTGAAATAAATAATGCCAATATACAGGAACATATATTATATAATAGAATTTCAGGGAAGTAATGTAAAACAAGCGAAACGTATTTTATGAAGGTATTTCATAAACGAACTACCTCCAAAAAAGTTATTTGTTATTTATAAAAAAAAAGTTATTTGAATTTTCTAATGTTATAACACTCATGTAGACCGTAAGTCGTGGTGGTCGACTACTTTCACTAGTGGAATATCGATTCGTTATCAGCAGGGTCGAGCTATCGTAATGTATTAGCGAATTTTTCGAAATTGCATACATTAACATCAAATTGGTGACACTATCGTCTGACTGTGAAGGAGAACATTGTAAGGAAATCTTTTTCTGATAAATGTTCTGGTAATACCACGGTTAGGGGGCAGTGTATGTAGGACATTCCCCTGCACGTGCTCTCAGGGTGGTGTTAGAGTAACAAATCTTCGGACGCTGCACTGGTCCACAAAAATTGAACCTCGCAGCTACAAATAGAGTAGCCATCAATCGACGATAATAACATATGGATACTGTGTTAGAGTAACAAATCTTCGGACGCTGCACTGGTCCACAAAAATTGAACCTCGCAGCTACAAATAGAGTAGCCATCAATCGACGATAATAACATATGGATACTCTCATTTAGCCATACGATTAAATTGATTTAGTGACACCGTATGTGGGAATATATACAAGGTGAATGCTTAAAGGTGCACATCCTTCAATGCTGTGGTAGTTCATGGTCACATTTAACATATAAAATAATAATATCAAAACATACTAATAAACAACAAAAAGGACCCTAAAGGAAGTTAAAGTTTGTTCTAAAACTTTTAAAAGTATAAGAGCGATACTTTTAAACGTAAAAAATCAGGCCTAGGTCAATGAACAACTCTAAAGGGGCCCCTTTCAAGGTTAATCATTACGTAACTGCTTATCGTGTGAACGCCGCACGGTCGAACAATGGGAACCGGGGCGCGAGCCGAAGTGCGGGAGGCGGGCCGGACTGCACGACGGGGCGTTATTAATTTATTACACCAGTTCGTTTTTGCGTAAATCAGCTGATGTTGAGTGTATATCAGTTTTGCGTTTCACTGGATAATTAGGTCAAATATTAAACACCTATTTTTTTAATTAATTAGAATGAGAATCGACTCATGATTATCTTGTAAAAATATTGCTGGCGACTAAACATTCGCTCGGTGGAACTGTGAATTTCTCAAAGTTTGCAAACGTCAGTACATCGTGTGCGGACGTGGTGATTGTGCTCATACTTTCCTTCGGGAAGAGGCCATGCAGTGGATCTCTGACAGGTGAAGTGATGATGATGAATATATGTGTATAAATTCCTTTTAGATGGCGAATGCGCCGTCCGTGTCTCGGAATAAGATCGGCGCCTCTACAACTGACACTGATAAAGAATTACTGGCACAACTGGCTAAACTGAAATCGTAAATTATTATTATTATTATTCTGTTAAACTAATATTAAATTAAACTTAACACTTTATGATATAATTTAAATTATAACTGAAATGTGTAGGAGAAAAATCAATTAGTTGTTGCTTTATCGTCCTTCGATTTATATATTGTTATTGTTGTTAATAAATACATCTGTTGCAATTATTATTATGGTGTTATATATCTCATATATAAGTATTTTTGTAATAATTAAAGATGGGTGTTTTTTATTAAGTATTGCATATAATCTACTGATCTATCTATAAAATGATAACTGACTGACATATATAAACGCACAGGACAAACTATTGGGGCTAAAACTGAAAGTTTGTGTGATGTATGTAATGTCGGTATGTGTAAATAATTATATATGTATACTCCATCGCACGCAATAAATCAGTTCCGCATAGATTGTGTCTCAATTAACACCCGAATTTACAGTTTGCTTAGACCCGTTCCTTTTACGCTATAGGTATAACGAAGGATTGTTAGAGATTCTACCCGTAAGGTGGTAAAAAAGGGTATGAAAGTTTATACGAAAATTCGTCATTTTACAGCCGGCCAGTCAGTCAGTTATTATTTTTTACAAAAAGATATAAAAAGAAAAAAATACTGAATAAAAGACGTGTGCAAAACCGCGGGAATTGCTAATTGTTTATATGAGGATGTCATCTATATCATGTTTCATATCACCAATCACGTTTAATGATAGTGTCCAATAAGTTGCTAAATAATACCTGTATAAAGATTAATTCCCAATCAATACATGAAATTAATTTTACATCACACACAGATCAGGCAAATTATATAAAAGTGATGCAAATGATCCGCATGTGATATCGTATTAAGGCTAAGTTTTTACAAATTCAGTATTAAATTCGAAGAAAAACATTAAATGAGAGTTTACTGCATATAACCTCTGTAAGAAAAAATAGTTTTGTAAATTTGTTTATTTTGGCTTTTTACTGAATGAAGTCTTTAATTTTGGGTATACATCTAGTAACCTTAATGTTTGCAAGAAATATATAAGATAATACTTAATATCTTTTCTCTGTTCATTAAAGCGACCTTTATTGTATTTCTACACATAAATAATATAAATATTAACTTTGAATCCGAAATGTTTTGTAATTTATTGTAAGGAAGAATATGAAATATAATATTATTTTGATACTCATTGTATCAGATAAATACACTATATACTTATTTATACATAGTGATTACAGGCAGTTACAATTTAGTTCGAAAATGAAATTAAACTGTGATATATTTGTATTATATTACACGCTAAACAATATAAATGGTTTTTTATTTAATAACCTAACTTATAATTATTGGAGATCCACATCCATTACGTTTTATTATCAATACATACGTATATTCTGCACATCAATTTAATTAATATAGCTTCATTAATTCAGTTATGGCCGAATTTAATATTTATGCACAAGGCCAATTTTACTTAGTAATAAATAATATTAAGCTTTTTATCTATAAACCGATGAATTAAATTATCGATCTATGGGGTAAATATCTATAATATACTTGTCAAAAGAATGTCAAACTAGCATGTCTGTAGCTATCAGATTTTTGTGAAAAATATTATGGCAAGTGACTAGGAGTAAGTACTTAATGAAATAATAACATTTTAATATTTATTAGACGTTTGCATACATCGCTGCTAAAACATCGTGTATGATATAACTTTGTTAAATGTAAATTATAAATCATATCCTGAGTAACATTTAATCTTTGTTTCATAAAATCAGTTCACCCTATAAAAAGCTATTGTAATTTGAATGACGGTGCGAGTTAAGTACGAGAGAAAAGTAGGTAAGAAAATGCATCTCAGTCTCACCCAAAAACTAAAAATTCTACCATATTTAATAAAATATTATATTTCTTTTCTATCTATACTCTATACTAATATATAAAGCTGAAGAGTTTGTTTGTTTGGTTGAACGCGATGATCTCAGGAACTAACAGACCAATTTGAGAAAATCTTTCGATTTTAAATAGCTCATTTATCGAGGAAGGCTATATATGCAGTATCATCACGCTAAGACCAATAGAAGCAGAGCACCAATGAAGAATGTTTCAAAATCGGGCACTTTTTTCTTTTGAGAGATTTCGTTAGTAGTAGTAGTAATATTCGCTCACTAAGACAGGCGAAGGAAATAATCCATACTGCCAATTCTGAAATTGTCAATATAGGTATTTCTTATATATCCTTTAATCAATTTTCTTCCATGTCCAAGTTACAATAAAGGCATAAGCGCCAAATCTTCTATATAATATGTCGTACATTATTTTATCCATCATTATTATCTTCTTAGTCTTCATAATCATAAAACAAAATTGTTCAAATAAAGATTTCGTTAGCGTTAGTATTATATACGTTGCCATGGTACCGTGGTAAGTTTCTATCGCAAACATTTTCGACGTTTATTTTGTTTTCCTATATTTATTATTTATTCCGTACTCTAATACGCAGATTTAAATCAAAATTTATAATTGGATATCTTGCCGACTGTATATTTTAAATTATTATTATTCCTATTTTCCAATTATTTAAAACGCGATTGTAATACCCTAAATTGAATAATTTTACGAAAAATTCCATTTAAATGCCTACGATTCGAAAAAATGTTTCACTTGCATCGTAGTTTCATAAAACCACACAATTTATTTTTTTAAGGACGCGCTCTTATTTTCACTGTATTTCGGTAAGAATGACAACAAAACTATTGAACTTTGGTAAACATAATGACTAACTACAGATACATTGAACCTTTAACAATTATCTACAGATGATTGTTTTTGAAGTTATACTTCTTTTGGCGCGTTAGGAAAAAATGATGAGAGTAAATTTTTACGATGCGCGCGCACACCATCACGAAAAACCGACACTCTGAAGTTGGCTATAGTCAACATTTTGTTTCTTAGTATTTGATGCGGATAATAAAATGAAAACCTTGACAAATTATACCTAAACCTTCCCCGTGAATCATCATTCTATCTACTGGTAAAAATGGTATGAAAATCGTTGTTTTTGACTTTATCGCCAACAGATAAACATACAGAGGACTTTCTTTTTAACCGACTTCGAAAAAGGAGGAGGTTGCTATGTTCGGTTGTATGTATGTTAACCGATAGTTTCGTCAATTGTGAACTGTTTCTGCTTCTATTTGAATTGGTACACTACGTAGTGATTAACTGCTACCTGTGCATTCGTCCGTGTGAAATTGATCAAAAATATGTTACAACCCTCCGTGTGAAATCGATCAAAAATATGTAACAACCACGTGAGACGTGTGCCTTACTGGACTCCAAGAATAAATATACATAATTGAAAGTCATATATCTGTATTTAATATGAACTATATCATCTTTTTGGTAAATTTGGTGGCTATATTGTTTTATTTACCGCGGTTGCTTCTACATAACTCAGTGATTATACCAACATATAAGAATAACTTAAGTATATTGACAATATTATATCTATATAATAAAAGATTTAAGATATATTGTTCGATAATGTATAGCTTATAATTTGCATTACTTTCTTATATAGTGTTAGTGAGCAATAAGTTTGGTATATAGGTTGAAGTTCCAGGTATGTTGCTGATGATAAATCCCATCCCAATCGATATACTATTTGTATTCATATATCTAATTTACACGTTACATGTTATGTTGACGTACGTGTCGTAGTTACCAATGTTTTTGAAAAAGCTTTTCTGTAATGTACACACCCACTCACGATTTTAGATTGCTTTCATACCTTTTTTAAAAAGCGCGTGCGGAGCCGTGTGTCACATCTAGTATATAATATGAATGTAAATTAAATGTGTCTGTAATTTTCGGATATATGCGAAAATAATTAATGGAAGTGACTAAAAATAAATATGTTTCAATCATTTTTAGAATTATATGTATGTCCGTTTTCTTATATCATAGGAGCCAAACGAACATGTGGGTCACCTGATGTTAAGTGATCTACACCATCCATAGATACTAACAACACTAGGGGTGTCGAAAGTGCGTTGCCAGCCTGTGTTTGGGGGAAAGGGAGGGAGGAGAGGGGAAGGGGGAGGTGGGCCTCCGGCGCTCTCACTGACCGCACGAAACGTAAGAATGCAAGCACTGTTACTTTACGTCGGTTTTCTATGAGAGGGTGGTACTACCCCGAGCGAGCCGACCCATTCATGCTGAAACCATTAATAGTTTCAGCGTGGCTCTACCGCCTACCTGTACGCATCACTAGTAAATAATATATTTTATGACAAAAGACAATCATAAAGCTTAATCTACAATAACATTTAACCTTTGTTTCATTAAAATCGGTTTACTCTATCAAAAGTGTGCGCGCAACACTCAGAAGCTATTGGATATCTATCTATATCTACACACATCAAAAAAGTGTAAGCAACATGCGTGATATTACAAATTTTACCATTTATATTAATTAATTTCTAAGTATTTACTCAAACAAAGTGCGTAGGTAAGTAAACTTTTTTGTTATTGATGACATACTGGCTGGTTATAAAAAAAAAATTTGATTATGTTTTGTTTTTTCATAAAATTCAAATGACTGCGAATTTGTTTGAATTTAAGTGCGTTTTAATTGCTAAGTTTAGTCTTGATTTTATAATTTTACCAACCATTTAAATAAAGTTAGCGACAAAATTGAATTGTTAGATATTCTTTACGTCATGAAGCGACGTCATTTGATGGCAGATGAAATGCAAAGAGCTGTAGGGATGTTGCAAGCGGGAAGTAATCAATCTCAGGTATCTCGACATTTTGGCATTCATAGAAGTGTTATTTGTCGTCTTTGGCAGCGCTACAATAATACAGGAGAACCCGCTGAACAGCATCCAGGCCGTAAAAGGAGTACAACCACTCGGCAAGACCGGTACATACAACTGACTGCAAGACGCCAGCCGATGTTAACCGCTCGAGAGATAAGTTTGAGGCTACAAATTTCAAGTGGTGTTGATGTAAGTCCTCAAACTGTGCGAAATCGACTGCATGAGTACGGCCTACGAGCTCGACGCCCAATCAGGTGCCCACCGATACGTCACGGGAATCGCGCTCGTCGATATGAATGGTGTAGAGAACGCATAACATGGACCCAGGAACAATGGGATAAAATTATGTTTTCCGATGAGTCGCGATTCGGGTTTAAGCCTGATACAAGAAGGGTGCGAGTGTATCGTCGGCCCGGAAATACTGAAAGGCTCAGGTGCGTTCAGGAAGTTCATCCATACAGCGGCTCAACAGTTATGTTATGGGCGGGTATTATGAAGAACAGGCGAACTGAGCTCGTTTTTGTAAATGGAAACATAAATGCTGAAAATTACATTGAGGATATTCTAAGACCTTATGTCTACCCATTTGCACAAACCTTTGGCTCCGATTTTAGGTTAATGCATGACAATGCGCGTTTAAATACAGCTCGGCGAACCAGTGAATACTTTGCAACGGAGAACATCCCGGTATTGCCCTGGCCTGCACAATC
>MU161724.1:6486-36575 GCA_015888305.1 Antheraea pernyi
AACCTAATAAAAAGTAATTGTGGTTATTCTATTTTAGACTAGTTGTTACCCGCGACTTTGTCTGCATGAAATTTAGCAAGATTATTATTACTTATTCTTTATTTTTAATGACAGAGATAATTATCGGCTTATTGTTTACAATTCGACATTGTAATTATTAATAACATTAATGATATAGAGGTCTTCCTAATAAGAGTATTACGTAAAGAGTTCCATGATACAATTTGTTGCGGAACAGACAAGCGTTTATTTTTTGTATAGTCACTAAATCTTAATTATAATAATGGCAATGTATATTAAATGTAATGTAAATATAAATCTTTATAATAATATTTTTAGTTATTGTTTCAATAGTTCCTTATACAGTGTAAGTGAGCACTGAGGTAGTTATATGGTTGGTTATGGTTCCATATGTGTTGCTGATGACAAAACTCATTTGGCACACTCTTTGTATTTATATATCTACTGTACACGTTGCATGTTACGTTTAGTGGCGTGCGCGTCGTACTTACAATTGTCTTTAAAGAGCGTTTCTGTAATTGTACATAGTCTCACAATTTTATAATTCTTTAATACGATTTTAAAAAACACGTGTGGAGCTGCGGGTACAGCTAGTTAAAAATAAAGAATGAGATGAAATCTTGCTAAATTTCAAGCAGCCAAAGTTGCGGGTAACAGCTAGTCTAAAATAGAATAACCTCAATTACCTTTTATAAGGTTCGCTATCTACCAGTGAAAGTCCCGTGAAAATCGGTCTAAACATTTTGGAGAAAGCACTGTGGGAGAAGCCACGGTTAACAGCTAGTATAAACTAAAATAGTCTAAATTACTTTTTATAAAGTCAAATATCTGTCAATGAAAGTTTCTTGAAGACCGGTCTAACTGTTTTGGAGATAGCACTGCCGGCGAAGCCACAGTTAACAGCTAGTATAAACTAAAATTGCTTAAATTACTTTTTATAAGGTCAAATACCTGTCAATGAAAGTTTTGTGAATACCGTTCTTTTTTTTATATCATAGGTGGCAAACGAACAGGTGTGTCACCCGATGTCAAGTGATCACCACCGTCCATGGACACTAATAACACCAGAGGAGTCGCAAGTGCATTGCCGCCCTTTGGGGGGAAGGGTTACGGGGAGGGAAAGGGAGAGGAGAGAGGAAAGGGGAGGGGAGGTGGGCCTCCGGCGCTCTCACTGACCGAACGAAACGCAACAATGCAAGCACTGTTACTTCAAGTCAGTTTTCTAGATTTTCGGTCGGTTTTGGAGATAGCACTGCACGGTTAACAGCTAGTATAAACTAAAATTACTAAAATTACTTTTTATAAGGTCAGCTATCTGCCCGTGAAAGTTTCGTTAAGATCTGTCGAACCGTTTTGGAGATAGTACTGCTGGCGAAGCCACGGTTAACAGATAGTCTAAATTAAAATAGATTAAATTACTTGCTATGATGTCAGCTATCTGTTGGTGAAAGTTCCGTGAAAATCGGTCCAACCGTTTTGGAGATAGCATGGCAGACGAAGCCGCAGTTAATAGCTAGTCCAATTTAGAGTATCCTAAGTATCCCGCTGTAATTTCGTTTCGGAGATTAGCCGGATCAAACAGACAGACAGACAGACCGACAAAAATTTTAAAAGTTGCATTTTTGTTATCAGAAACGTGTATACTTTCATACCCAATCAGTCAAAAAAATTTATTTTGTTATTACATACAGACACTTCATTTTTATTATATGTATAGAAGAAGATGTATAAATTTCAATATACAAATTCTGAAACTACAATTAATATGAAAATTCAAAAGTCAACACATTTATTTCATTATTTTGAGTTTTCACTTCTACCAGCAGTCCTCATGACTAACTCCACTTTTTTTTTAGTGGTCAACCTAATCAATTATCCTAGACCCAAGGAGTACATAATATGGCATTATTAAGATTTAATTTTATCTACAATGTATAAGAACAGTGAATATTTAAGAAAGTAGCTATCAGTTCGATACAACAATTCAAAATAACGGTTAGGTTATCTTAGTAAGGTGATCCCAGTGGGATATTTATATCAATTGTTTTGTTAACACACTCACACGCACATGTATTCGTTTTCATTTCACACATACATACAAGTGGTACACCGAATATTTGTCAAACAAATTGGAAAACTTAATACTATACTAGCTGACCCTGCCACGTGTTGCTGTGGCGCAACTGTTACATCGCACTGTTATTACAAATAAATTGAAATTTTATTAAATCTTAATAGAAAAAGAGATAATCTACACCTGTTATAAAAATATGTCTAAACTGAAGCAAGAAATAGCGCTCTAATCAACTTTAATGAACTATTAACGACTTCTATCCCCCACCAATATTGCAACATTCTTAGTTTCAAGAAAGAATGATCGGGTGAAGACGTATCATTATATCATGTAGATTACATTATAAAGAAAAGTACTTTTATTTGTCTAATTTTTAATAAAAATTGCACAGTTTCAAAGACCGCCCTCTCATAGAAAACCAACGTGAAGTAACAGTGCTTGCATTGATGCGTTTCGTTCGGTCAGTGAGAGCGCCGGAGGCCCACCTCCTCTCCCCTCTCCTCCTCTCCATCTCCCTCCCCTAATCCCTTCCTCCTAACGGGTGGCAACGCACTTGCGACTCCTCTGGTGTTGTTGGTGTCCATGGACAGTGGTTATCACTTAACACCAGGAACCCACCTGTTCGCTTGTCACATATGACATAAAAAAAAAACTTTTAGTATAGTATAAAATTAGCAGTATAGCAATTTATCATATGAGGCCTCGCGAAACATTAAATACTAAGTTTCAGGAATTCGGTATCGTAACTCTGCCCTCCCAATATATTCTTTATAATTTAATGTATGTCCGCAAAAACTTAGATATGCCGGATCTAGTAAAAGACCAACATAATTTAAATACTAGAAACAGGTTTACAAATTGTTCATTCCATGCTTCAGAGTCACTAAGTCCAAAAATAGTGTTAGGTTTTATAACAAAGTCCCAAAACACATTACCGATTTGCCGGATAGTGAGTTCAAGGACCATATTAAACTGGTTTTAATAAAGCTTCAAAAGCTACAGTCAAGGTACAACAACTAATACACAAATTAATTTATACTTACATATTTTTAAAGCGGGCCCGGCAGACGTTGTCCCGCCCTGTTTATAAAAATAACCCTTGACAAAATATATACCAAAACGTTCCTCATGGATCACTTTATCCACTGGTGAAAACCGCTTGAAAATCCGTTCAGTCGTTTTTGAGTTTATCGCGAACAGACAGACAGACAGACTCGGTAGAAGACGTTGTTTTATACTATGTAAAATGATATACTAATAAAAATTGTTTTACTCTAAATTTGTAGTTAGAAATATAATATATGAAACTTACAATTATAACAATAATCGACATTGACAATCATTTAATTTATTAATTTGGGTTCTATATCACTAGGAGTGCGAACATACTGCACACGAAAAGCACCGCTGCTTGCAGTCCCACTCGCTAAATCCAATTATGCACAAAATTCAGTACTGTGTCGCATTGCTAGAACCTATAATGATATATATGATACGATAGACATATTTCGTTATTCACGGAATACATTTAAAGGTGAAATTATAAAATTAAATCGCGCTATTATGTAAACAACAATTAAAAAGGTATAAGCGTGTTACACATCCCCGTGCCGCTTAGATCGATGACTAGGCGGTGACCTAGATAAGCACGCACGAGCCTAAAGAGCTAACGCTGCAACACGTGCAGCCCACTACCCGGTGTTGCGACACCGCCTAGCCACGAGACGCTGAAGCACTTGCTCAGCATATTTAGTTTACGAATGAGGCATCGCGCCCAAGGAGGATACTTCTGATTTTAACATCGATCGGTCGTCACCTCTCTAGTAGTAGTTTAATTGTAACTTAAATTGTAATTTTAATTACATTAAAATATATACAGTAAAGTGTTGCATTTTTTTGCAACCTTTGGTTGTAGCTTTCGTAGATAGCACGTAAATATGCACGCACGGTCGGACATGCTTACGTAGCGTGTCATGATGCAAAATTATAAATTTACCTTTTGCCAAAAATACCGCTCAACGAGCCTAAAGAAGTTTTCTCTTTAAGTTTTCTCTAAAAAAGAATTAGGCAAGTTGCAGCCGTTTTTAAGTAATGTGCTTACATACTTTCTGCAACTTATTATCTATACCTATACTTAATATTATAAAGAGGTGAAGTTTGTGAGTTTGTCACGTTGTAGGGGGTAATCTCAGGAACTACTGGTCCGATTTAAAACATTATTTCAGTGTTATATAGCTCATTTATCGAGGAAGGTTATAGGCTATATACCATCACACTATATATGCGATGTATTCGCAAAATTCTGGTGATAACTTGGGCGGACAAGATCACAAACGAGGAAGTTTTAGAGATTGCTCAATTGCCCAGCGTAGCTGCTGCGCTGAAACAGAGGCGTCTTCGCTGGCTAGGACATGTGTACCGCATGGATACATACCGTATGCCAAGACGTATCTTACTGGGTGCTATAGCGTATGCAAAAAGAAATGTTGGGAGGCCATTGCTACGTTTTAAAGATTGCGCCAAGCGAGATATGTCCTCTTTTGGCATTGACTCTAGAAACTGGCAGGAGCTCGCCCGAGACAGAAACAGGTGGAAGCAGTGCGTTCATAAAGGCGTCAAGACCCACGATAAAACGTGGTTCAACCTACTTCGACACAAACGTACCAAACGTCACCTGTCTTCACATAAGGACCAATCAGCTCCGGACCTGACATTCACTTGTCGATCCGGTGGGCAAGGCTGTCGTTCCCGAATTGGGTTATATAGCCACGACAAAAAATGTCTTCATAACGTTGTTTAAATCGTCTTCTGTAGACGTAAAGGCCATTATATATAAGACCAATAGGAGCGGAGAACGAATGAAGACTGTTTCAAAATCGGGTTTTATTTTCCTCTTAGAACTTCCGCTGCGTGTTACCGTTAGCCCAAAGTAACTATTCCACAAGAACGAAGTCACGTGCAGATGCTAGTTATTTATATAGAAGTTAGATAAGAATTTATTAACTTGTTTTTGGCATTTCAGTAAATATAGGGCAGTTTATAGACGGATACAGCGTAGGATGGTCAGCACCGATAATACCGAAACTTCAGGACTCGAGTCAAACTCCCCTTCCTGATATAATTACAGACTTTCAGGCTTCTATGATTGGTTCACTTCTGTATATCGGAGCTATTATTGGTATGTATTAATATTATTAAATTGGATAAAATAATAATGCTTTTCATGTCTGCCTGTGTATTCCCTAAGTTCGTTAAATTCTTTTTAACTACGCAATGGTTGTTCATACGGTTTTCAATATTATTTATATATACTAGCGGGCCCAATAGACGTTATGCTGCCTTGATAATAAAAAAAGACGAAAATTCAACCGCAGTGGCACCTACCGGTTTCAATTGTGAATCTAAACCATTATTGAATCCAGCTGAGCACTTATAAAAAAAATCATCAAAATCTGTCCAGCCGTTTAGGATGAGTTCAGTTACATAAACACGGGCAGTAGAATTATATATCACCACATATTATAAAATAAAGTCCTCTGCCGCGTCTGTCTGTCTGTTTGTTCGCGATAAACTCAAAAAGTACTGAACGGATTTTCATCCAGTTTTCACCATTAGATAGGTGTGATTCACGAGGAAGGTTGAGGTATATAATTTGTCAAGGTTTTTTTTAATTATCAAGATGGGACAACGTCCGCCGGGCCCGCTAGTATAAAGATAAAACAAAGTCGGTTTAGTTACAACATTTCTAATTTTGGATTTGTCTCTGCCCTGAATATCATAAAAATATCAAAAAAACTATCAAAAAATCATTTTCTCATACATTATACAAGGAAAGGCATTTTTTATTATATCTAGAGTACGGATTGACCGATTTCGGTGAGTTTTATTTAGTTCTTGAATGACAAGATTGATCACAGAGAATCGACCTCAGTGCAACACAAGTAATAAATAGTTGAACATAAAGTACTACAACACTACTTGTAGTTTACTGTATGTAGGGTATACTACGCGAAACTTTTCAATTCGCTTCAATGAAGCAAATGCTTTCCTGTCACGTGAATTACATTCATTCTGAGTGAATTACCTAATTAAGTTTCAGTATTCCTTTTATGTTAATAAAAAACTGAATTGAATTCAGCTAATAAGTTAACACAACATTTACTGATTCTGGAGCGGTACGAAGTTCGCCGGGTCTTCTAGTTCCATATACAGGCTGTAAGCTTAGACAGTAGCAATGTTTATAGAGGATGCTTTGCACTCGATTCTCGAACCAAATCAATTTAAAAAATAGGTGCTTAAAATTTAACCTAATTAACTAGAAAAATAAAAAAAAATTATACGCAATACTCTACGCGTCTATGCTAAAGCACAGTGTCAATTACCGTCGTGTGAAGTGAAAGTGAACGTGGGAATGGTATAAATTAAAAAAAAAACGAAAAATTTGTTGAAAAAGCCCGTATAGTGATTCGCTTCTGCGGGTCGCGTTTCGGGATCAGCCTGTGCATATCCAGCTTTTCGTAGGCCGGCATGACAGTGGCGACCGGCGATGGATAGTGTGTCACTTGGTGGTCGCCATTGTTTTTGGATTGTACTGTGCTTACCATCAGGCATAGTGCAGTCATTTTACCGTGCTACAATAAAAAAAAAACAAAACAAAAGGGTTTATTGTCCATTTTATTATCGAAGGTTATTAACTCCGGGTCGCCCCTTGCATCTTTAGGCACCGGTCATTGCACCTAGGCTTATTACGTTTGTTTATACTTTAGAAAGTCTTAGAACAAAATTTTAACTTAGATTTTCTTTGTTGTTTACTAGTATTTGTTTTGATATTATTATTTTAATTGTTAAATGTGGTTATGAACTATCACTTTTTAGAATATTGCAAGGGACTAACATAACACCTAGTATAACATAGTTAATGCCCTTTCTTGTTAGAGACAGATGCTTATTTAATGTCTGTTTGATTTGATTATTTTTTAAATGTTACATAAAATTAAGTGTGATCTCATTTATACACTTAAAAAAATTATGTAATTTTTAGGGCCGTACGTACCAAGTTACCTCTCAAATATAATAGGGCGAAAGCCATGCCTATTCTTCGGTGGTCTACTGAACCTGATCGCTATTATACTCATTGTGACAACAAAGAACGTGGCCATGGTATTCGCTATACGATTAATAAGCGGCTTGGGCATGGGCATGGTGACAGTCAGTAATCTGGTTTACGTTGGTGAAATTTCGTAAGTCTTTCTTTGTATAATAAAATATATTAAAGATATATATAAAATAAAGACGAGTACATTCCATGTAAGGTTCAACTGCAGAAACACTTGTTAGAGTGGTATAGACCAAACAATTTAGATATCAGTAAAGTCATTACAAAACGTCAGTTAGCGCCACTTCATATGGAATAGTCTAACCTTTTCATTTTGGTTGGTGGACTGGCTCTTGAGTGCAATTGGTTGAACACACCAACAGGGTCTTGGCTTGAGTTCACTATGTTTCACTGTCTCTATTTAAATCTATTTGTATACATTCACTTTTACTTTATTTTTGTCAAAACCCTTCAAGGCTTTAACGCTTTTATCACATTTATATCTGTACCAAAGCAACAGTGGAGAGAGATCGGTTGTGATATACCGTGGGCCTAAAATACATCAATGTAAGCTTTACTATGCTTTTCATTAGTTGTCCGTATGATCGAGGTAGGTACTTCCAACGTTGAATCTTGCATAATCTTACATTTGTCAATTATATATTATTACAGTTCAACGAATATTCGAGGGATAATGCTGACATCGACCTCCATTGTGGGTATATCTGGCACTCTAGCTGCGTACGCTATCGGTCCATTTGTTTCATATGCCGCAACTGGCTATATAGTACTGATAATAAACATTGTGCATGTTATTGGGATACTTTTCATACCGGAATCACCAGTATATTACGCTATTAAAGGTATTAATGATATAATTCTTTGGTGTTTATAAGCTTGAGGAAAAAAAAATTGGATGATGCTTTAATAATGGTAAAAATATTTCGTCAACACCTGACTTTTCGACAGGTAGAGAAACTGAAGCGAAGAATGTCCTTCGCATGCTCGGAAGACTGGATGATTTAGAAAATATTTTTGAGTCAGTCAAAGGTACAAATCCAACCGAAGGTCGTAGCTGGAAAGCATGGAAAAAAATCTTCACAGTGAAGGCTAATAGGAAATCTTTGTTCATCACTTTATCACTGTGCACGCTACAACAGTTGAGTGGAGTAGCAGCTGTGCTGTTCTTTACCACAACTATATTCCAGTTAGCTGGTTCTTCAATTAGGTTAGCATATATAGTATTTAATAAGCCGATATTTTTTGAGTTTGTCAGAACGTTTTAGACACCGGATCATACGTAATGTTGTTAAAATAAAGTAGCAACAATTGTTTGTACTTTTTAACAAAATTGCCGTTAATTATTTATTTTACTTAATCCATTAAAATCAAAACAAGGAAAAGATAGAGCAGCTCAGAAAATAAAATACTGCAATATGTAATAGATACAATTGTATTTAAAATTGAATTTGATTTGAGGTTTTGGATTTATAAAGGTTTTAGAGTGTTTGATCCTAAAAAAATTTAGGGAAATTATGAACGCAAGGTGACCAATTTTATCCGTTTTTAGACCAGACCTAGCAACCATAATCGTCGGTGCAACGAGGCTAATCGCAAGTATGATAGCTCCTGGTGTAGTGGAGAGAGCAGGAAGAAGGATTTTACTACTAGTATCCACTGTGTTCTGTGCTTTAAGTTTGGTATGCTTCTCTATTTTCTGCATTTATTTTTATCTAACCTTTTATTTTAAATGATACTTGACATCCCTTTATTTTTGTTTGGTATTGATAGAAGAATAAATCGAATTAAAATGACCTACCTTTTCTTCACTAGGATGAGAATGATTAACTATATTTATTATGATGTTCATAATGTCTGAACAATGTCTGAAATTTCAGAAGTAAAAATATTATAAGTGTAAATAATCATTAAATAATAAAGTATTAATTTTACCTTACAAATGGTGGCATATTATGGTGTAGTAAATTTCCCTATAATTCCAATTCATTTGGTTTATGTAAATGGTATATTAATATTTTATTTGTAGGTGGTAGAGCCACGCTGAAGCTATTACTGGTTTCAGCATGAATGGGTCGGCTCGCCCGGGGTAGTACCACACTCTCACAGAAAACCGACGTGAAGTAACAGTACCTACTTGCATTGTTACGTTTCGTTCGGTCAGTCAGAGCGCCGGAGACCCACCTCCCTCCCCTTCCACTTTCCCCTTCCTCTTTCCTTCCTACCCCCAACACAGGCTGGCAACGCACTTGCGACTCCCCTGGTGTTGCAAGTGTCTATGGACGGTGGTGATCACTTACATCAGGTGACCTATCTGTTCGTTTGCCTCCTATGATATAAAAAAAATTAAATACTTATTTTCCTAATTTAAGCAGTTATAACTCACAAGGTTAAGTCAAACTTACTGCCTAATGAATTATTTTCAATTAATATTGTTACTAATCTTCTCCCGCAACTGCGTATTTTACAATATATTCAGAATTAGAACCTAGGCCTTTCACAGAGTTTTATGCTATCTCTACGACAAATATTATGGCGAGCTTTACAAAAAAATTCTGATGAAATGATAACAAATAGAAATGTTGGTAATTTGTTCTGCGCACGCTCGCATAAGTTTCTAAATTAGTGCAATTATTGCACAAGATGGCCGTAATTTCTTTAACTTTGAAAACAAAGTTGCTAGTAACAAATAGTTTTATTCTAAGAAAATGTGTTTGTTACAGTCGATCCTGGGAATGTATTTCTTTTTACAACGTATAAATAGTCCAGTCACTGATGTGATCGGTTGGCTTCCTTTAATGGCTCTTATCATGTATTTCTTCTCCTATGAAACCGGTTTGTACATTTTTCATGTTATTAATAGTAGATTTATATTATATTTTACCTTATTTTACATAGTAACAAAATGACGCTAAATGTGTAATAAAACTATTATACGGTCAGTCATGTTATATGGATCCGAGTGTTAGTCTATGAAAGAGACGGATGAGAAAAGATTACATGTGGCAGAGACGCAAATGCTGAGATAGATGTGTAGATTAGACTAAGAACAAGTGTATCAGAGGAAGTTTAAAAATAGCTTCAGTGACAGAGAAGTTGAGGAGTAATAGGTTAGCATGGCAAGGGCATGTTATGATAAGAGATGAAAGTCATGTAACTAAAAAACTTTTGTGTATGAAGATGGACGGATATATAAAATCGAAATAAAAAAATACTTTATCGAATTTAAGCCCCAAGAAGGCACTTATGAACGTTAAAACTACCACCGGTTCGGACAAACAACCCAGTCATCGAGAAGAACCGGCAAGAAACTCGATCTGGTTTATCTTTATAACATACTAGCTGACCCGTGCAACTTCGTCTGCACCAAAACGGTTATTACCGGTTTCAATTGTATTTTTAAACTTAAAACCCGATTGCAGCCACACCTACCGTTTCCAATTGTAAATCCAAACTATCAAGGGCTAGCAACCATAATCGTCGGTGCAACGAGGCTAATCGCAAGTATGATAGCACCTGGTGTAGTCGAGAGAGCAGGAAGAAGGATTTTACTACTAGTATCCACTGTGTTCTGCGCTTTAAGTTTGGTATGGTTCTCTGTTTTCTGCATTTATTTTTATTTCACCTCTTATTTCAAATTATACTTGACATTCCTTTTTGGTATTGATAGAAGAATAATACGAATTAAAGTGACCTTTACTTAATTGGGACGAGAATGATTAACTATATTTATTATCATGTCCATACATCCTGAACATTGACTGAAGTTTCACAGGCAGTAGTAATTGCTTTAAATAATCGTGCAATAATA
Source organism: Antheraea pernyi (assembly GCA_015888305.1). Taxonomy (NCBI): domain Eukaryota; kingdom Metazoa; phylum Arthropoda; class Insecta; order Lepidoptera; family Saturniidae; genus Antheraea; species Antheraea pernyi. Next base: position 17,506 of record MU161724.1, read on the forward strand.
AAATATCAATATTACTTTACAAACTATATCAGGAAGTGAATTTCCTTATAGCTCCTATTTTTTTGGTTTAAGCAAATGGTAGGTACGTTAATTTTATTTAAATCAAAATACTTATTTTGGAGTGAAAACTTTTTTAGCGGCGTTGTGCACTTTTTTTTGGGATAAGAAATGTTAAAACTCGCGTTAGGACACGTGACCTCCCCACAACACGGTCTGTCGGTACACCGTGGGGTTTTAGTCTGTGCGAGTCGGACATAACCCAGGGTGGGTGGCGTATCCATAAGGGATTTCCCCACGATAAAAAAAGGACACGTGACCTGATCGAAAATTCGTAAGATGGAGGGAGAGTAGACCGTCGGCGTGGCGTAGGAGAGGAAGTAATATCTCCACTCTTTCTACCGCGTGGCGAAAATGTATGCCTGCTCCTGCTGTTTCCTTTAAGCGGCAAATTTTCGCAGAGATAAACTTTTTAATGTAAAATATTTGTAATAGTTCTTAAGTGTTAAATTTTTTTATGTAATATAAATTGTCATGTTTGTGAACGATTGCGCAATAAATGAATATTTTGTTTTACCATATAAATTATAGTACTTTTATACTAATAAATAAAGCAATTCGTGCGAAATTATTCCATAACCATTCAAAAAATATTCAAAAATGCACAACGTTAATGTTCCAAGTTTTCATTTCTGCCGGCACTCCCGGAGTGTTCTAGTTAACAGTTAACTGACAAGTTTAACTTAGCCTTACTGCCTAATGAATTATTCAATCAATATATTTACTATTTTTTCACGCGACTGCGTGTTTGTAAATATATTCAGAATGAGATCCTAGGCCTTTCGCAGAGATCTATTCCATCTCTACAACAAATCTTTATGGCGAGCTTTTCAAAAAATTTGTCATGAAAAGATAACAAATAGAAATGTTGGTAATTTGTTCTGCGCACGCTCGCATAAGTTTCTAAATTAGTGCAATTATTGCACAAGATGGCCGTAATTTCTTTAACTTTGAAAACAAAGTTGCTAGTAACAAATAGTTTTATTCTAAGAAAATGTGTTTGTTACAGTCGATCCTGGGAATGTATTTCTTTTTACAACGTATAAATAGTCCAGTCACTGATGTGATCGGTTGGCTGCCTTTGATGGCTCTCATTATGTATTTCTTCTCCTATGAAACCGGTTTGTACATTTTTCATGTTATTAATAGTAGATTCATATTATATTTTACCTTATTATACATAGTAACAAAATGACGCTAAATGTGTAATAAAACTATTATACGGTCAGTCATGTTATATGGACCCGAGTGTTAGTCTATGAAAGAGACATATGAGAAAAGATTACATGTGGCAGAGACGCAAATGCTGAGATAGGCGTGTAGTGTAACTACGAAGGATAAGACTAAAAATAAGTATATTAGAGGAAGTTTAAAAATAGTACTAGTAACAGACAAGTTGAAGAGTAATAGGTTAGCATGGTAGGGGCATGTTATGAGGAGAGATGAAAGTCATGTAACTAAAAAACTTTTGTGTATGAAGATGGACGGATATATAAAATCAAAATCATAAAATACTTTATCCAATTTAAGCCCCAAGAAGGCACTTACGAACGTTAAAACTACCACCGGTAGTAAATATAACAACCCAGTCATCGAGAAGAACCGGCAAGAAACTCGATCTGGTTTATCTTTATAACATATATGTTTGCGTCTCAATTGGAACATCCCACACGAGTTCGAACCGTTGTTTATTGCGAAATTTATGGGATAGTAAAGCTGGAACGGTATGGGTATTTATTAGTTAGCTACTTTTATGTAATGATTTGAAGCTTGCACCGGATTCTTATTTTATATATTAACTAGCGGGCTTCGCAACCGTTGTCCCGCCCTGTTATAAAAAAAAACCTTGACAAATTATATACCAAAACGTTCCTCGTGAATCACTTTATCCACTGGTGAAAAAACCGTATAAAAATCCGTTCAGTAGTTTTTGAGTTTATCACGAACAGACAAACGCGGTAGGGGACTTTGTTTTATACTATGTAATGATGATAAATTGCCACTAAGTTCCTCATGGTTTTATGTATATATATATAATTTAGGTTGCTTCGTTTGAGGGGTATTTTTTTCTCTAGCTTCATCGACGAAACATTGCTCAAAACATATTTTTTTTGTGAGAGCGCCGGAGACCCATCTCCCCTCCCCTCTCCTCTCTCCTCTCCCTTTCCCTCCCCTAACCTTTCCCTCCGAAAGATGGCAACGCACTTGTGACTCCTCTGGGGTTGTTAGTGTCCATGGATGGTGGTGATCACTTAACAGCAGGTGACCCACATGTTCGTTTGCCACCTATGACATAAAAAAAAGAAAAAAGATGGATATAGATATGTAGAATATTTAGTATACACGTCACAATCATTTTAGTGGATGCACAGAGATCAGTCAATTCGATTGTAAGTATTATAAGTAAAGGAAGATTGAAAAAGGTATGGTTGGACAGGGTGACAAATTATATGTGTATAAAAGGTATGAATACTGAGAGGCAGGGGAGAGTGGAAAAGAATAAATATGTTGTGATCACCATACTTGGAGAAAAGGGTTAGAAAATGATGACGATGAATAAAGTTTCGTCTAATTAAAAAAAAAAACAGATTTTTTGAAAGTCCAACACCATATTTTTCTACTACAATTTTTCATGAAAAAAATTGGCATGTTTCAATTCCAATCAATATTATAATGATTGTAGAGAAATTAATAAAATGGGTAATAAGTTAAATCGTTTTATATACTGGAATAGCTCTTGAACAGTGAGGCTTAATTCTTTACTTAGTATAAAATAAAGTCTCTTCCGTTCTCTGTTCCCTTAGATCTTTTAAACTATTCAACGGCTTTTAATACACTATTCAGCAATAGATAGAGTGATTCAAGAGGAAGGTTTATATGTATAATACATATATATTATAGTACAAAAAATATTCAAAGAATTGTAATGTGATGTCGTAACAGGGATATTTTTGTACGCCTATATAGCAAACGCTGGCTAAACCTTACGAGATAGATCTAATTAATGTACTACGGAAATGTATATCTTAAAAAGATCGATAAAAAAGTCCTTGGTGGTATATATTTATCTTTAAAGGATAACCCACATTAACCATTTTTATCTTTTTACAAAAATAATTATGTTTTATTTACCAAGTATTATCCCTTATCCAACTAAATACATTACATACGTTGTACGTGGCATGTAGCTCAATACTGCCCTTAACAGTATTTTACTATCTACATTGCACACGTGCGAAGCTGGGGCGGGTCACTAGTCTTTAATAAAACATTTTTTAATTTTCAGGATTTGGCACGATGCCCAGCGCTTTAGTAGGCGAGATGTTCCACGGCAACGCGCGTAGTACTGGTTCTGCTGTGTCTATGACAACCGCCTGGTTTATAGGTTTCGGTATAGCTACAGGTTTCAGTTCTATGGTGAAATACCTGGGTGGTGACGTCACGTTTTGGATCTTCTCGTGCTCATGTATTGTAGCATTTCTCTTCACATACAAATTCGTACCGGAGACAAAGGGGAAATCTTTAAATGAAATAAAGCAAATTTTGGGAAGATAAATTTGATTTTATTTTATACTATCATCTGTCCACGACTTCGTGCGCGTTAGAAGAGTTAGTATTGGCTAATGCTAACGCGCAGTGGAAGCTCTCAAAAGGAAAAATAAAACGATTTTGAAACATTCTTCATTGGTGCTCCGTTCCTATTTACACACACATATATATATATATATATACATTATACCTATAGCTTTCCTCGATAAATGACCTATTTAATACTGAAAGAATTTTTCAAATCGGACTAGCAGTTCCTGTGATTAGCGCGTTCAACCAAACAAAGAAACAAACCTTCCATCTTTATAATGTTAGTATAGATTACTACTCCTCTCTCTTACTTAACTCGAACCGTCATTCAAATTACAATAACTTTTGATAGAGTGGACCGATTTTAATGAAACAAAAACTAAGTTACTCTGGGGATAAGCTTTATAATTATATCTATGGGGTTTTATTGTGTACTCAGTACTTTAGTAGTCACATGTGTTCATACAAACAGACAGACACATAGACAGAGAGACAGACATTTCTATGAACAATTTTTTTTACAAAAATCTACAAAGTACAGACACGTTAGATTTACATACTAATTATAGGTATGTATAGGATATAGATCATTAATATTTTTTGTGAAACAGTTATTGGACCATTTGTCTTAATAATTAACAGAAGGAAATACAATACTTAATATGTTATGTACTTAACACTGTCATCTCTTTATCTTTGATGGTATTAAACATTATCATGATATTGTTAGATAAAAAAATATGTTAAATAATCAGAGATTAGAGTGATAATGGACATTTGCGTATTTTGGAGTATATTTATTATATATACTAGCTGTAGCCGCGACTACGTCCGCTTGAAATTACAATTATAAACACAGTGATTAATCGAATCATGGGATTGTATTGTGTACTAAAACTCGACATCGGCGATTTAATTGACCTCACCCTTTGTCAACGATTTTGTTCTCCGAAACGCAGCATCTAATTGTACATCGTATACCTATTTGGAAAACATAGCTACGTTCATTTTTGACGGATGCACGTGAGAGGTGTGTGGTTCCAGACATCAAAATTGTTCACACATTGAGCCACCCTATAATATCTTTCCCTTTTGTGTTTCATTATTAGTAAGATATACATAAATACGAATGTGTTATATATGTGAAACATGTTCTATATCTTATACCGGTGTATAAACTATTAACACAGCAAACTTTGTAAAAATCCATCCAGGTCTTTTTGTGTAATTCCCGTACCAACGATAGACAGACAAATAGACAAAAATTTTAAAAAGTGTGTATATGTGTTCTGTCATTGTTTCTAAGCCACACCGGAATATTTTTTCTCTAAAATAGTTAATGTACAGATTTCGTACCGTTACCCATTTATTATCTATACCTCATATATATGAGTGTGATATATATGTAAAACATGACCTATATTTTACACTGGTTCTTCGTTTTTCTTCGCTGTATAAACTAATTACCATATCAAATTTCGTCAAAATCCGTCTAGTATTTTTGGCGCGAGTGTCGTACAAACGACAGACAGACAGAGAAAAATTAAAAAAACCATGGATATGTGTTCTGGCATTGATTGCCGATTGTAGGTGGTAAAGTCACGCTGAAGGTTTCACCATGAATAGGTCGGTTTCCCCGGGGTAGTACCATCCGACCAACAGAAACACCGACGTGAAGTAACAGTGCTTGCATCGTTGCGTTCCGTTCAGTCAGTGAGAGCGCCGTAGTACCATCTCCCCGCTTTCCCCCCTCCTGTTCCTTTGCCTCCTATGATATAAATAAAAAAATCTAAGCCCCACCAGAGTATTTTTTTTTTAATATTTAATGGATAGATTTCGTCCCGTTAGCCTTTTATTATACCTATGCCGTAACTTATTTTAAAAGAATGTGATTTTTTGTTTGTAGTAGAAATTTCTCACAACCAATCTTTACCAAAATTGAAACTTAAATCTACTGGGATAAAGTAGGAATTAATATTAATAGTATGAAGCTCAGAAGACTCTTTATTTTTTTTAATGTACGTATCCCTGAATCTGTTACTTAGATTTAATAAATTATGTCTGCATTTACAGCTTACTTATTGAAAAAGATTATAAACAATACGCCATGACTCTTATACCCGTTTTCACAAACGTTCCCTAATTTTAAGAACACTTGACGTTTAATTGACCACTCAGCGAGATTTCGTTTTCTCCAACGTCTAAGGGCCACCTAAGATCCTAAGGGTTAGCCAATTTTAACGGAATTTCATTCTCTTACTTCGGACGTTTATTTTAGGAACATGTGAATTAAATTAGTAGTTAATTCATTTATACTATATCGTAAATAGAAAAAAAAAATTGTAGGTATCGCTAAGCTGAAGTTATTAATGGTTTCAGCATGAATGGGACGGCTCGCCCGGGGTAGTACCACACTTTCACAAAAAACCGACGTGAAGTAACAGTGCTTGCATTGTTGCGTTTCGTTTGGTTAGTGAGAGCGCCGGATACCTATCTCTTCTTCCCTTCCCCGTTCTCTCCCTCCCCATCGCCCACTTCCCTGGTGTTGCAAGTGTCTACGGACGGTGCTGATCACTTAACATCAAGTGACATGTGCGTTTGCCTCCTATAATATTTAAAAAATACATTTTATCTAAGACAATGTGGCGTTATAGTATTACTTTACGTATGTGTGCGTAGGTAACGTATCATACGGATTTTTAGTTATAATCTAATTGACCGTAATAACCACTTAATGTTGTTTGAATACGGATTTGTATCCTGTTTTGTTTTCATTAAAAAACGGGTCAGGAGACCTCCTTCAGGAATTAAGTTCCTTACGCTATTTTTCTCTATATATTTCCCATTGATTCTTTCTTTCTCTATACAATCTGTATATTTTTATAAAATAGTTTTGTACATTTTTTATGTTTTTAAAAGTTTTACCATAGAAAGAGATAGTAAACGAGATAAAATTCCATGAAGAGGGCATAACGCTTTTTCCTTACGTGACGATTTTTGTCAATTAACTTCTAACACACGCCGCGTTTAGGAATTCCGTTCCAAAAACTTATTTGTTTATTAAGCATTTTGCAAAGTAACCCTTGTTATAACGATATGGCAAACTATCCCAAACTCAAATAAAATATGATTAGATAAAAATGAAGATATTTTTATATACTGATTGTGTCGCGTATCAGAATAGACTAATTATATATTGAACCTTATTTTCAGGTGATTAAAATCACAGTTATAAAGCAAAAAATATATCACGATCTTCCTCGTAATCAGAACAATATAATTTCAGTGTTGACAATGAATTGGGTGCCGCCAATTTTATTACAGTTTATTTTGCTTTTAATAAATACATGTTTCATGGTAAATGTGAGAAATGGAATACTATTTAAAGAGGCAATTATTCATCGCGTGTTGCAGTAAGTTAATTGTCTACATAATAAGAATTATCTATACTAATATTATATAGCTGGGGGGTTTGTTTGTTTGTCACCCGATACGTTCAGGTGTGCCACAGGGCCCCATACTCGCGCCCACGCTCTTTGATCTGTTCATTTGTGAATAGTTTATAAAAAATTTCTAGACTCTAAAAGTAAAAAGTAAAAAGTTTGCCGATCGCAATTTTAAAACCGTTTAAATGAAACGTTTTGCTTTAAAAAAAGCAATATTTAAAATGTTAATTTTCAACTACCTAACAAAAATACACTCCAAAAACATAGCTATAAAAATAATTAGAAAAACCGCTCAAAATTGTGAACAATACTGCTATAATGTTTTCTACTTTAAGATTATTTTCTATGATATAAATCAACCAGATTAATATTCCAGTCTACATTGGACAGATGCTTGTCGGTTATGCTCTTGGCTGGACAGCGCCTGTTATTCCAAAATTGCAAGATACGGCACAAACACCATTGCCAAGCGTGATCACTGAAGGCCAAAGTTCTTGGATTGGATCTGTATTATATATAGGAACAATTGCAGGTACGTGATAATACTAAATAATTAATTAGTGATAGCATATTTAATTACTATTGACGTCAGATGCTGTAAAGTCGACGATTTTTTCAGTTAGCAGTCACTTTTGTTCTTTGGTGATATATTGAACTGAAGATGCACTGTAACAATTTAATAAAGCGTAAAAAAATACAATTGAATCAAATAACAATCTTTATGTATAAATTTCTTCTGTGCGTGTGTATGTCACTGAACTCCTCCTAAACGGCTGGACCGATTTTAATAAAACTTTGTGCGCGTATTCCAGTGGGTCCGAGAATAGTTTAGATTGGACCTGGTAGGGGGCGTGGCGGTTGACTCTTAGGGTTTTTTATTATCAAGGCAGGACAACGTCCGCCAGGTCCGCTAGTTTAAATATAAATAAAATTGAAGTGTTTGCTCCTTGTCAGTGAAAATCTCCGAAACAACTGAATAGACTTTTTTTAATATAATATAGTTTTACCCAATTTTTTCAGACAGAATTTTACACATATAGGTATCACACATGCACACACGCTTTCTCAACGGTATTTAGTTTTGTACTATCTTGTATTAGAAAATATATAAGGACTATAGTTGTTTTTATTATCATATCTACTTGTTTATAGAACATATCTATTCTTTAAAATGTGTTACCTGTGGTGAGTATTTGTGGTTGCAACACAGTTTTTAATTGCAGTAGATACTATTCTTAATATATATAAAAAAATTAGATTAATTGATGCTGAAAAAAAAGCCGTCATTATTTTGTTTGTATTTGATGATGCGGTCCAGTATTTATGTTTCTAGTGCTAGACTATTTTCTTTATTTTATATTTAAACTAGCTGTTACCCGCGGCTCCGCACGCGCTTTTTAAAAAATGTATTAAAGAAATGGAAAATTGTGAGTGGGTGTGTACATTACAGAAAAGTTTTTTCAAAAACATTTGTAACTACGACACTCACGCCAACTGTAACATGTAACGTGTACATTAGATATATGAATACAAATAGTATATCGAGTGGGATGGGATTTATCATCAGCAACATAACTGGAACTTCAACCTACTATATACCAAACTCAGTACTCACTAACACTATATAAGAAAGTAATGAAAATTATAAGCTATACATTATCGAACAATATATCTTAAATCTTTTATTTTATAGATAGATATAATATGCCCGTATTGTCGATATGCTTAAGTTATTCTTATACGTTGCTATAATAACTGAGTTATGTAGAAGCAAACGTGGTAAATAAGACGATATAGCCGCCAAATTGACCAAAAAGATGATATAATTCATATTACATACAAATATATGACTTTCAATTATGTATATTTATTCTTGGAGTCAGTAAGGCACACGTCTCACGTCATCAATTTCACATGGACTAATACATAGGTAGCAGTCAATCACTACATAGTGTACCAATTCAAATAAAAAGAGAATCATTAAAATCGGTTCATAATTAACTAAAATATCGATTAACATGCATGAAAAAAATATATACAACCGAACATAGTAACCTCCTCCTTTTTCGAAGTCGGTTAAAAAAGTCCTCTGTCAGCTTATCTGTTCGCGATAAAGTCAAAAACTACCATTTTCATGCTGTTTTCACCAGTAGATAGAATGATAATTCATGGGGAAGGTTTAGGTATAATTTGTCAAAGTTTTCATTTTATTATCCGGGCGCGACAACGTCTTCCGAGCCCGCTAGTTATCTGCCCGTAAAAGCCCCGTGAAAGTCGGTCCAATCAATTAGGAGATAGTAGGATATTGCGGACAAAGTCTTGAGAAACAAAATAAAATAGTTACTTCTTATAAGGTGAGTTATCTTCCAGTGAAAGTCCCGTGAAAATCAGTTCAAGCATTACGGATATTCCACTGCGGCCGAAGGCGAATAAAAAACCTAAATTACTTTTTATAAGGTCTGCTATCTACCAGTAAATACCCCGTGAAAATCGGTCCAACCATTTTGGAAATAGCCATGCGGACGAAACCGCGGAAAAATAAAATAGAACATGTCAACCGCTATAATTTCGACTATCTGGCAGTAAAAAGTAAAATTCCCGTAAATATAGGTCCAGCCGTTTTGGAGATTACCCGCAACAAACAAACAAACAGAGAAATATACTAATATAAAAATATAGACAAAGTATAAAGAAATTTTTTTTTGTTCATTTGTAGCCTTAGCCATTCATCAAAAAGTTGTTATTTTAATTGTACATACATAAACTTTATTTTTATAATACGTAATAGAGAACAAATAAAAAATTAGAAATAAAAGTAGTATAAACTTTTTCCATAGGAAAACAAAATAAACTTCGAAAATGTTTGCGATAGAAACTTACCACGTTACCATGGCAACGTATATAATACTAACGCTAACGAAATCTTTATTTGAACAATTTTGTTTTATGATTATGAAGACTAAGAAAATAATAATGATGGTTAAAATAATGTACGACATATTATATAGAAGATTTGGCGCTTATGCCTTTATTGTAACTTAGACATGGAATAAAATTGATTAAAGGATATATAAGAAATACCTATATTGACAACTTCAGAATTGGCAGTATGGATTAATTCCTTCGCCTGTCCTATTGAACGAATATTATTACTACTACTAACGAAATCTCTCAAAAGGAAAAAAGTGCCCGATTTTGAAACGTTCTTCATTGGTGCTCTGCTTCTATTGGTCTTAGCGTGATGATATATAGCCTGTAGCCTTCCTCGATAAATGAGTTATTTAAAACCGAAGGATTTTCTCAAATCGGACTGGTAGTTCCTGAGATTATTAATTACTTTTTTAAGGTCTGTTATCTACCAGTAAATACCCCGTGAAAATCGGCCCAAAGTAATGCGGACGAAGCCGCGGACAAATAAAGTAGAATATGTCAACCGCTATAATTTCGGTTATCTGGCAGTAAAAAGTAAAATTCCCGTTAAAATAGGTCCAGTCGTTTTGGAAATTACCCAGGACAAACAAACAAACAGACAAAATATAATAATATAAAAATATAGACAAAGTATAAAAAAAGTTTTTTTTGGTCATTTGTAGCCATATCCATTCATCAAAAAGTTGTTATTTTAATTGTACATACACAAACTTTATTTTTATAATACGTAATATAGAACAAATAAAAAATTGGAAATAAAAGTAGTATAAACTTTTTGAATACGAAAACAAAATAAACTTTGAAAATATTACCGTTAATACTTACCACATAACTTCAGAATTGGCAGTATGGATTAATTCCTTCGCCTATGAACTATTTGAATAGGAAAAAAAAACTTTGAAAATGTTAGCTTTGATACTTACTACATAACTTCAGAATTGGCAGTATAGATTAATTCCTTCGCCTGTCCTATTGGACGAATATTATTACTACTACTTACTACGTTACCATGGCAACGTATACAATAATAACGTAATCGCTCAAAAGCAAAAAAAGTGCCCGATTTTGAAACATTCTTCATTGGTGCTCTGCTTCTATTGATCTTAGCGTGATGATATATAGCCTATAGCCTTCCTCGATAAATGAACTATCTAAAACCGAAAGACTTTCTCAAATCAGACTGGTAGTTCCTGAGATCATAGCGTTCAACCAAACAAACAAACAAACAAACAAACAAACTCTTCAGCTTTATATATTAGTATAGATTATTTTGTACATTTTCAAGGCTATTCTTAACTTTTCGGTATTAAATAGTAATCTCGTAGTTGAAGTAATTAAAACTATTTTAATAATCAATAAAGTGCTGTGAAAATGCAGACAGCAGAAGTAAAATCGTTAAAAAAAATCGATTATTCCAAGTAATATTCAGGCTACAATCTTATTTTTACGTAGGGGCTAAAACAAAAGAATTTAATTTAAAAATGAAATGATATCATTTGAATATAAAAATGAGGAACGAGAGGTTGAGCGACGTATTAACAAGAGCTGGAAAAAGTTCTGGTCCTTGAAAGATATACTAAAAGGGGATTTTCCCCTCTGCCTAAAGAAAACTTTCCTACCTACTTTTACTTACGGATGCCAAACTTGGACATATAACACCAAAATGGAAACTAAATTAATGACATGCCAGAAAGCAATGGAAAGGAACATATTAAGAATAAGAAGAATTCAATAAGTGAAAAACGTATAAATAATGCAAAAAACAAAAGTTATAGATGTCTTAAAATATGTTCTAAAACAGAAGTTGAGGGGGTTAGGACATATAACGAGATACGCGGCCAAAGATGGACATTAAAGACAATTATATGGGAAGTACCAAGAGGAAAAAGGAAAAGAAAAAGATGGATAGAAGACATAAAAGCGATAGCTGGAAAAGAATGAATAAAAAAGCTAAGAACAAAGAGGTCTGGAAAAAATTGGAGGAGGCCTTTACCCGAGAAGGGGTTCCGATCGATGGAATGGATGTCAATAATAGTATTCAAGAACTTTCATAAATCTATATAATTTTCAATATTTTATTACTAACATGTATACTTAATTTATCTTGAAAAGCATGTATTGATCGGAAATAAATGGGCTTTATTATTATTATTATATTATATGTAAATTACATAATATATTAAAACTATAATAAAGAAACGACAGGTAAAATCATTTAGACATGGGTACACATAGCGACTACTTTATAAACGAGTTTTGAATCTAAACTTGTTCTGTAGTTTTCGATATTTATTTATATCATAGGAGGCAAACGAACGAATGGGTCACCTGATGTTAAGTGAACACCACCATCCATAGACACTAACAACACCAGAGGAGTCGCAAGTGCGTTACCACCCTTTGGGGGGAAGGGGATGGCGAGGGAGAGGAGAGAGGAAAGGGTTACACTGTTACTTCACGTTGGTTTTCTATGAGAGATAAATAGATAGATTTTCGATATATTATCGAATTTACTTTAACCACTAAATATCTATACTAATATTATGAAGAGGTAAAGTTTGTGAGTTTGTGAAGTTGTAGGGGATAAACTCAGGAACTAATAGTCCGATTTGAAAAAAAAATTCAGTGTTATATAGCTCATTTATCGAGGAAGGTCATAGGCTATATATCATCACGCTAAGGCCAATAGGCAGAGGCTAGTTTTATATAAATACGACAAATATACGTAATAGAATTGTAAATTTACTACCGATGTGCATCAAGTTTTCCTATTTCTTTCTTTAATAGGATGTTAGTTTTCATATTTTTTATTTTAAATACTTGCGACTCCCCTGGTATTGCTAGTGTCTATGGACGGTGGTGATTACTTATAATCAGGTGACTCATCTGTACGTTTGCCTCCATTTGACATAAAAAAAGGAACTACTGGTCCGATTTGAATTTTTTTTTAGTGTTATATAGTTCATTTATCGAGGAAGGTCGGTATATCATTACGTTAAAGCCAATAGGAACCGAGCACAAATAAAGAATATTTCAAAATCGGAGTTATTTTCTTCTTGAGAGCTTCCGCTGCGTGTTAACGTTAGCCCAAAGTAACTATACCACGCGAACGAAGTCGCGGACAGAGGCTAGTTTTGTATAAATACGACAAATATACGTAATAGAATTGTAAATTTATACTATCGTTGTGTATCAAGATTTCCTTTTTCTTTCTTTAATAGTTTGTTTTTATATTTTTTATGTTAAATCTTTAAATCCGTAAAATCGACGGATATTATTACATTTATGGTTGGTCCATGTCGTGTTTGTATATAAATATGACTATATTTAAATGTAATTACATAACTATTACTATTAGTATATTTACATGCATTGTTATATTGGTGACTCATGATAAATAAATAATGCCCTTTAAGGGTTTAATGTAACAAATATATAACCTAAAGATAGTAACCTAAAGATGGCAATAGGAGACCGGAATGAAACCGTCATAAAAGCAATAACGTCTTTAAAAAAATATCCGTCATAAAATAGTTAAATGGAATCATAAAATATATTAAAAATAATAATAATAAAAACACAAATTTCTAAACAAAAAATACCCGATAGATGCTCACAGATACGATTTTTAACCGACTTCAAAAAAAGGAGGTTGGTACCGACTTCCAGTACATCTCTAGGTAGCACACATATTCATATGTTTTATTTAATTTGGTTAATTTGATAAACTATTTATTTGCCGCTTTTTAGTGCCTTATGGGTTTTTGATTGATATTGAAATCGGTTAATACTTTTTTTTGAAAATTTACTTTTTAATTTACACATTAAATAAAACGATAGCAAAAAAATGGTGCGGACCGAGAGTCTGCAGATAAGAAAAAAAAATGTAACAAATGCCTTTGTTTGATTCTCACCAATTTCATCTGGTTACAGGGCCCTATATCACCGGGTATTTATCGAACATAAAGGGACGTAAACCATGCCTGTTCCTCGGAGGATCAATCACACTTCTCGCTTTTCTCATCTTAGGCCTCGCCAAAAGCTTTATATTGATCATCGTCGGCAGAATACTAAGCGGAGTGGGCACTGGCATCATATTTGTTATAAATCTTGTTTACATTGGTGAAATTGCGTAAGTTCATGCACTTCTTCATGACATAGTATAAAACAAAGTCCCTAACCGCGTCTGTCTGTCTGTCTGTTCGTGATAAACTCAAAAACTACTGAACGGATTTTCATGCGGTTTTGACCAATGGATAAAGTGATTAATGAAAGTGATTAATTATATAATTTGTCAATTTTTTTTTATAGTCAGGGCGGGACACCGTCTGTCGGGCACGCTAGTATTATATACTAGGTATAGTATATATACCAATTGTGAGGTGAATCGGTTACAATATTCTAAGAGATGATAGTTCATGGTCACATTTAACATATAGAATAATAATATCATAACAAATACTAATAAACAATAAAGAGAAAATATGTTAAAGTTTTTTCTAATACTTTTAAAAGTATGAACACAAACGTAATAAATTTAGGTGCAATGACCGGTGTCAAAAACCGCAAGGGGCGACCCGTAGTTAATAACCTTAGATAATAATACAGACAATAAACCGTTTTGTTTTGTTCACGCCGTTTCCACGTTCCCTTTCGCTTCTCCCCACGTTGAGACTATGCTTTTACATAGACGCGCAGAGGATTGTGTATAATTTTTTTGAGCTATACCTCTTTTAGCGCGTTAGGGAAAAATGATGAGAGTGAATTTTTACGATGCGCGCGCACACCGTCACGAAAAACCGACACCCTGAAGTTAGCTATAGTCAATATTTTGTTTCTTTGTATTTGTTGTTTGTATTTCTTCGTATTAAAACTTTTAATGTATTAAATATCTTTTTTCTATTGTTGGTGTCGTTTTTTCTACAAACGTAGAATAAGGCGAAAGATAAGATTTTTGAAAAGATTTTTACCTTGTTACGCCAAGAAGTAGAACTAACGCGTGTACATAAGTACACACACTTTTTTTTGACTGAAAAATCGATTTAAGTAAGCCTATACAGCGAGCAATATGATATTATTTTTATTAATGTACTTAACTATTATTATTTTTATTTATAGGAGGCAAACGAACAGGCGAGTCACCTGATGGTAAGTGACCACCGCCGTCCATAGACACTAGGGGGAGAGGGGTTGCGGTAAGTGGAGGGTGGTCCTCCAACGCTCTCACTGACCGAACGAAATGCAACAATGCAAGCACTGTTACTTCACGTGGGTGTTTCTGTGTGTCAGGTGGTAGTACCTCGGGCGAGCCGACCCATTCATGCTGAAACCAGTAATAGCTTCAGCGTGGCTCTACCACCTAAAAAAAATATTATTTTACTTAACTATTATTATTACACTGAACCATTGTTAGTATTATTTTCATTATGAGTATTATATATTAGCATTGGATTTTTAATTCAGACTGTAGCCTTTATGGAGGCTTTGTTACTATTTTTATAGCCATTTATAAGTTGTTATCTACAACGTCTCGCACCGTAGCGCTTACGGCCCGAATGATGAATATACTAATTGCGTCGTCAGTTACGTGTCTTCGATCAACAATTACTAGATAAAGGGTCACATACAAAATCGAAGCTAAATCCTGTACGCGTAAATACATACTTATGTGTAGCTATTTGTTTACTAAGAAAGGGAGAAAAAAAGTTTTAAAACAGTTTTAAGTTCAATCTAATTACAACCATAACACCTAATAATAAAGTCAGGAATGTTCAAAATATTATCTAATACTTACGATAAAACGAGCAAAGCAATAAATTACTCCCGTCACAAATGAAAAGACGACATAAACAACATTTAGTGTGAATTCAACCTTAACACGTAATGAATAAAGTACGTTTTCCCGTTATTGTGCGTGTTTGTGAGGGGCGAGGCCAAACATTTGTATCACAGGTTTATAATCAGTAATTTTGTTCAAAATTTGATGTTATTTGTTAGTTTAAAACTTAAAATATAACTTATTCAACGTGTATTTAGCAAAAGTAAGATACTCCGGCCGTTAAATTGCTTTTTCGGGTATTATTTTTGCATCTTTTGATTACACTGCGGTATTGTGAAACGTACTTACATTGGCTATGTTTTAAACAAAATAAAAGCTCACATTTCAAGTGAGGTGTTATTTACCGAGACGTATTTTTTCGCGCCGACCCGATATCTAGTTATTGTTGATCGAAGGGTATAGTAGACTAAAAAAACAGATTACAGAGGTCAAATATTTGAGAATTGAATTCGATGATTTTACACATTTATTTACGACTCATTTCTTAACAGTAGATATGGTTGAATCTTATCAGTTATGTATGATAAGTGCAGTGTGATTTTTTATATACATCATGTGACGTATGCGTTTGATTGTTCTGATGACATTTCTGTAAACGAAATATTAAATCAAACTAATATGTTTTTTTTGCTTATTTATGACTGGATTCAATTTCCCAAGTGCTAATACACATTTCTGAATGGGGTAGGAAAATTATATTAATATAGTAGATGTGCCCGCGACTCCGTCCGCGTGGAACCTAATGTAAGAAAACAGGCAGAAATAAAACATCTGTATGTATTAAGTCAATTTACTTGTCTACTTTCTCTCGTACTTAAGTCGCGTCGTCATTAACATTACAATAACTTTTGATAGAGTGAACCGATTTTAATGAAACTAAGACTAAATGCTATTCGAGGATATTGCTTTATTATAGGTATCGTGAACGCAATACTTTAGAAATGATGCGTGTTCAAACAAACAGACAGACAGTGATATCTAAAAATGATTGAAATGTATTTATTACTTACTATCCGACCCGTGCAACTTCGTTTGCATCGAATCGGTTATGTAATTATTTACGACATCACATTAGAAACCTCAAAAATAACAGTATTTATCCACTATTTAATGGATGTTATTATATATATAAACCTTTCTCTTCAATCAATCTATCTATTAAAAAAACCGCATCAAAATCCGTTGCGTAGTTTTAAAGATTTAAGCATACATAGGGATATAAGGTGAGAGAAAGCGACTTTGTTTTATACTATGTAGTGATTCCAGGACACCTGCAACATTTTTTTTTCAAAAAAATCCAAAAAGTACGGACATTTTAGATTTACATTCTTACTATATATATAGAAGACAAGCTTAATTCTTCTAAAAATATTATTGGTGTTTGTAAGAAGAACCACGTGCTTTATCTGGATCGATTGCGGGTTTTCTTTATTTAACTTGTAATTACTACTTAACTCCCATGACTCTTTTACCCATTTTAAGTAATGTAATTAATTAATTTTAATACTTAATTAATTTTAATATACCCATTTAGATTTCATGCAAAAGCGTGCACTATCTATCTCACTCTTAGGGTACCTTTCTCACTGACTTATGACAAAGAAGGAGATCAAATAGAATATTTACGGACACTCGGACGTCTTATAAAAGTCGTCGATAAACTCGAATTTTGGATTGATTAAGAACAGGGAATATAGCATTTAAAATATGGCTTTTTCATATCATAGCAGCAAACGAACAGGCGGGTCACCTGATGTTAAATTATGACCATAGACACTTGCAACATCAGGTAAGTCGCAAGTGCGTTACCAGCCTGTTGGGGGGAAGGGAAGTGGGCCTCCGGCGCTCTCACTGACCGATCGAAACGCAACAATGCAAGCACTGTTACTTCACGTCGGTTTTCTATGACCGGGTGGTACTACCCCGGGCGAGCCGACCCATTCATATTAAAACCAATAATAGCTTCAGCGTGGCACTACCAGCGAAAAAAATATAATTAAATTATTTAATATTATTAAAAGATTAAAATCTTCACAGGTCGACGAATATAAGAGGTATATTGCTCACTGCTACGGGAATATTCGGTACTTTTGGAACATTAATAATATACTCAGTCGGACCATATGTACAATATTCTATGACTGGCTACTTGGGAATGATAATTTCACTATTATACCTCGTCGGTATATTTGCTATTCCTGAAACGCCCGTATTTCAGGTATTGAAAGGTAAGCGATAACTATTAATGTACATGTAGGGACTTTTATAAAATATAAAAAAATCTATTTTAATTTGGAAATTACTACGACTCTCTTACCTGCAACTTAATCATTTTGAAATAACCACGACTCTGTGACTTGTATCTATATCAGGATTAACAAATCTTGGTGACTTAATATTATGCTCCTGCAACGAATGGAGTGAGTACTGAATCATATCAAATCGCAATCACCCCTCTCTCTTTATATTGCCAATGCCAAATGATCCCTTTGCGCAGGCGACAAGTTAGGAAATACAACTATGAAACTGAAATGCGATCAGTCTACCATATCATAGAAGACTTACTGAGAAGATACAATAGATTTTTCGATAACCAGATTCAATTTTAATGGTGATGCCTTTAGGTGATTGTAGGACATAAATGTTGAACTAAAATTTATTAATCTTCTTTATATACATAACTCTTCTGTCCGTGTGTATGTGATTAAACTCCTTCTAAAGGGCTGGACAGATTTTGATAATTTTGTTTAGTGTGTTCAGGTGGATTAAAAAATGGTTTAGATCCATATTTGAACCCGGTAGGTGGCGCTGCGGTTGACGTTTAGGATTTTTTTTAATTATTAAGGCAAGACAACTTCCGCCGATCCCGCTAGTATTCCAGGTGACTGTTTAGATAGTAGCAATCTTTCTGGAGGACACTCGGAATTCGATTACCGTTCTAAATCAATTTAAATAATAAGTGCTTAATAGTTGACCCAATTATCTAGAAAATTACAAAAAATATACACAATCCTCTACGCGTCTATATTAAAACACAGCTTCGATTACGTTCGAACGTCAGACAGGGAATGTGGGAACGTCAGGAACAAAACAAAAGAGTTTATTGCCCGTTTTACTATTGAAAGTTATTAACTCCGGCTTGCCCATTGTTGAGTTTGGCACCGGACAATGCACTTAGATTTATTATTTTCTAATCTGGAATCCACATTATGATATTT